>JALJCO010000094.1:0-12500 GCA_023101725.1 Atherinomorus stipes
TGAGGAAAACTAAAACAATCAGGATCCTCAGCTCATTAAAAGGAAGCTGATGGAACACAATGGAAACACGACTCTATCCAACTTCTACTGAGTGTGTTGCTGCAGCACATTCTACTTTTTCTATTTTCTCACCACCATCAAGTTGCTCAGTGAAGATGATGAAGATCATTTATTTGGACTTCAGCAAAGACTCTGTAAACTATGACAACATAGGAATCGCCAGACCTGTTTTACCGGGTCATCTGCCCCCGTCAACAAGGTCTGTGCCCCAGTATAAAGTCAGGAGTAAACACAGGAGTTAACCATCCAGCAGTGACGGATAAGATGATATCAGAAAACAAGGACAGAAGACAGTTGACAAAATATTGATACTCTGAAATTTTGCAAAACTTTATGCTGTGATATCATATCAATGTTAAAAACCGCTGTATTGATATTTTTTTTACAAACAAAATCACAATATTTCTTAATAGAACAATGAAATCTTGTGAGGTTTTGTTTTTAAAAAATCTCAATCCAGCAGTTTTGTTGTTCTATCAGCAACGGTCCAGCATGTAGAAACGTCCCTGCTGTGGCACTGATATTTATGTCCAGTCTGCAGTGCAGGTTCAGGTTCAACTTTGTACACTGTGGTAAGTACAAGTTAAAATGTGTGTCCAGGTTTTCATAAACCACCCAGTTGTTTGAGATCATAATGCTCTGACTGAAATGTTTATTTTTCTTATGCACTAGTGTTTGTTTTCATACGCTCCTTTAAGAAGAACCACTGTACACTTTGTTTCACTGTTTTAATAATTTCACATGAATTTCTGTCATTTAACCGACTGACAATATTTTGTAATTCATTTCAAATGGATTCACTTTAGTCAATAAATTCAGAATATCTTCCGTGACACATATTGTGGTGTATGTGGATTAAATTTATTGCTATATGTAGATAATCGCCGTATCGTTATATTACTGTTATTGTAGGTAAAATAGCGTTATAGACTCATATTGCAAGGTACCTTGTGATTCCCACCCCTCAGAGTTATCTATATACATTCAGATAATTCAGTTTCAGGCTCCAGTTTGCTCTGAATTCTCCATTTACAGAAATGATTGATGGTCTCTAATAAGCCTCTCATCCTCCTTAAACAGTGCACAATGGTTTAGTCCAAAGCTGTACTGCTACCTTAATGGTCCACGGCTGCTACGCATGCTGCCAGTAGCTGACTCGGACAGTTGCTGGAGGCAGGACAAAGTCCTTCAAGAAAGGAAATCAAGCTACCAAGAAGCAAAAGTAAGAAATGAGAGAGAGAAAATGAAGTGAAGCAGCTGTTTCCTGACTTCTCTGAGAAGAGGTGAGCTGCACATCTGAACTAACACAGTTTTAGCACATTAGGATTGATTCAGGGAAAACACATCAATTACTGACAGAAATGTGACAGTTATTACCGACAATCACGTGCTCTGAGATGTCGCGGTAAAACAGTTAAACTTTAAGTCGATATTTTACACCTTTCCCAGAGATCAACAAGGATATCTAATTCATATCAATGATTCCTTTGATCTCAGGAGTGTGAAGATATCACTGCCATCACACTATCTGAAAAACTGAATATGATGAACCTGAAAAACCTAATCTGTGATTTCCCATCAAACAGGAAGTATTCCAATGTGACGGCCATGACGGTGGAATAAGACTGATTATATGACCTGCTGTAGGTGCATCTGATTCAAATTTAATGTATAAACTCATTCATTCATTTATTTTCTGTACTGCTGATCCAGTTCAGGGTCGCGGGGGTTGCTGGAGCCAATCCCAGCTATTATAAACTGTTATCATGAAAAGAAGATTTTTATCATGTTGATGATGATATAACAATTAGTGATATGCTTAATTAAAGACATTAACTAGAAAATAAAGTTATCAGGTAAAACCATCCAGCAGAAAAGTGTTCAACCTGCATGTTCTAATATTCAGAAGTTTACAGTCAGACAGCAGGTTCGATACAAACATGACTCAGTGGAGCTTTACTGGAGAATAAACTCCAGCATCATTCTTTAAAAACATATTTATTGGAACACATTTCCAGCCATGATATAAAATGATTTTCTGTAAATATAAATAAATGTGAGTTTGGTGTGAAAATGTGACTTTTATGGTTTTTCAAAGGGAACCTCCAACTTCATGTGAGAGATCAAATAATATCTGACTGCATTTCCCACAGTAATCTGGTTATCACTGGAAGTATTTTCTAACTTGAATCCATATTAATTTATACATCTGATTAGATTGTAAACTCTATTTGTAGGTTTACTTTTGGATGACAACACATAAACAGAAGGATTTGTTTTTCACAAACCCCATTTCAACCGTATCATTACTTTGTTGTATTATTTGATATTTCAGTGACTAAAACAGTTTTTTTTTTGGACGCAGCGGTAAATGAAGTTCACAAAGGGAAAAAGCTGGAACATAATGCTCCTCATTTTATAAACATCAGGTCTTTATGATAAAAATATGATCTGAGTGATGGTGACCTGTGGCTCGGTAAACACTCGCTCACTTCCTAGTTTCTGCTGTCAGGCTGCTGCTCAGGTGGGACATGGTGATGAAGGCATGCTGCAGACCCGTCAAGATCCAGCAGCTGTTTGAGGAGCTCCACAAAAACCTTCCTGTCCTCATATTCAGCTGCTTCATCTGTTGGATAAAGCTGAGTCTGGAAGCAGCGTCAGCAGCTGATCAGCTCTCAGAGACAGATCAATAACTGGCTCAGTAGCGTAACATGATGGTAACAGGTCCCGGTGCAAATATTTGTTTTGTGCCCCACCTCTGCCATAAACACAAACACGTACGTGCACACACACACACACACACACGCATTCTTGCACTTGCACATGCACAGCTGTTTGAGAGAACTGCTGTTGTCACCGTGATGGATTCCTTTTACCAAAGATGCTGCGTGGTGCGGTGCGTAGGTCACGTTCCCGTATTTAGGATAAAAAAAAAATTAATTTAATTAAACTTCTCAGGTGTGTGAAGGTCGCGGGTAACAGAAATTTATTTCATTCTTTGTGGACATGAGTGTTTTACTTGGTGCTGGGGTGACTTTTTGCGTTGCGCATCACCAGCGTCCAGCAGTGAGGGAGACGTTTCTGCTGATGCAGGAGCAGAACAGCTGGAACCAGGATGGTGGAGAACATCCTGCCTTCTTTATGCAGCAATCTCTGAATCCTAACCACCAGGTTTCCTGCTCTGACCAGTTTTATAATCCGTTGCGCTGCTGGTTTTGGGATTACAACAATATTTAAACCCTCTCATGTCGGCAGGTGCTCCGTCCCCACCTGCTGAATCAAGTTGTGTAAAGCGGTTCTTTACTCTGACCCAGCAACTGGAGCCTGTTTAAAAGCAGTTTGGAGAGCGAGGAGCGCGTGGCTCTGAACCAGAACCAGCTCTAATAGAAAATGGGCACATGGCTTCCTCTCATTTTACTGACCCACCTGAGGTATTCCATTCACAAAAACAGCAACGTGTGGCATTGGACTTTGGCTCATTACTTATGAGGGTGGGACTCGGCCAATCAGAGTGCGTATAGATTTCCATACAGTGGGCATTTTCTGTGTTGGCACCCATTAAACGCATCAAACACCGCCAGCTTTGTTCTGTTTTCAGAGGGGTTTTTGTGTGTGTGTTTTTCAGATAAAGAAAAGGTAAAGCGATGTGCATGAGGTAATGCTACGGGCATTTGTTTTTATTTACCCCCCCCCCTGAATCTGATGGACAGCTGCTTATTTTTTCTCCTTCTTTCCTGGGCCCCTGATTGCGTCTGGGCCCTGGTGCAGCTGCACCGTCGATACTTACACCTGTGAACTGTCTGGATTCAGTCTGAACTCCTCCAGAACAGCAGAGGGGACCTCCATCCAGCAGCTCATCCAGAGAGATGAACAGCTCAGAGAAGCTGTGCAGCTTTTGTCTTGCAGCAGATGAATTTGTTTCTGGAGTCTAAAGGAAGAAAAGAAAGATGAAAGCTGTTTTAGAAGAGTTCAATGAAATGATTTGATCTCCTCAAACTAAGAAGATGTTCCTCTACCATCAGCCTCCAGCTGCTCCATCAGCCGTTTCCTCCTCCTTGAAATAATTCAGGGTGTATCTTCCAGCACGGAGCATGTGCTCCTCCGGCTGAGCCAGAAGCTTCACAATGCAGCTCATCTGCAGACGGAGCAAACAGTCCCATCAGCTGATGAGCTGCATGAAGTCTCCACCTGGTCCTGGACATCTGTCTGAGTCAGCTGACTTCCCATCTGATAGGCACAGCTGGCAGGGAAGAGGTTCCCAGCGAGGTAGAGGAAGGCCAGCGTGCAGCCCACACATCTCCAGCCTCAGTGAAGGGGAGGCCGAGGGCAACTGGTGGAGCCCTGAGGAGGGAAGAGCAGAGCTGAACATGATGAAGCTGCTGGCTGACGTTTAGGAGCAACATGGAGGTTCAGACTGACGCAGCTCCTCTAGACTAACAGCTGAGCAGTGCAGGATGAAGCCACCTGCACCCTAAGGCTGAATATTCCCACCAGGATGGACTGAGGAAGCTGGAATGGCTAGCAGGGACTGGTCCGGAGCGTGGACCAGCATCACCTTGTCAGCTTTAATGTGTGTGTGCAGGATAGCCGGACTCTTCAGGGCGTCCAAGGCCACCAACAGCTGCAGCAAGACAACTTTAGCTGTTCTATCTGCAGCTGTGTGGCCTTCATCTTAATGCTTCCTCAATAGGGATGGGCGATATGGACTAAAAAATGAATCACGATAATTTCTCTTATTTATCACGGTAACGATAAGTGACGATAAAAACTATCAGCAAAATATTTTGTATTATAAATCTGTCACTAAATTCAGTCTTGAAGCCCTACAAAATACTAGAAGCCACCAAACTATATCAATTAAGTTCAAGTAGTGCACCTGTACTGCAAAACTGTCGTGACACCAAGCAAACAAGTCTGAAATAAGAGTACCAATTCCACATTTATTCAAACGATGCAAACAGCAAAACTAACTGGGCTTATTTAAAGACCCAAAGTAGAGAAACTGCAAACACAACCTGATAAATTGTCATCTCACGATAAAAATGATAAATTCAAATTGTTATTGTGGGGAATTCCTTCGACGATATATCGCACACGATAAAATATCGCCCATCCCTATTCCTCAACTCATCACTTGTTCATATGCAGAACAATCAAAGTCTTTCATCCTCCAATCAGACGAAGTTAGGGCTGTGCAATTAATCAAAGTTTGATCCCGATTTAAATTTTTGTGTCAAACAATCTCCAAACTCATATAATCAAGTTGACACTATCTTTTTTTATTTTTGCCATTTATCTTGGCACAATTTCTAAAAAGTTATTCAGAGGTTATCCCAGGCAATTTGTTAGGTGTCATTAACAAAAATGTGAGATTTGGAATGTTTCACTAAAGCTCAGCAAAGTTTATTTTGGGATATTTTTTTCATATAAATAAGTATATTTATTTCATTTTTCAAGAACAGCTGGATACATCATTTATTTTCAATAAACTGCTGTTTTTCTATGTTTTTGGCATTAATTTAACATTATTTTATTTATTTAATGTTATATCCATTGCAAAATAGCTGTAAGGTATATATATAAGTCAGTTTTGCATGTTATAGATTCCTTTCTAGCATTTCAAAAGCTAGACAGGTCTGCCCCATGTGTTCAAGCTGCTCCAAGAACTGGAGCACGGTGCAGGTGTCTGGCTCCAGGACACTCATGTCCTTTAAAATGGACAACTGGACAGACAAGAGGACAGAATTACATCCTAGAAAAGCTACCATCAGCTCATGGTTCATCTTCTGCTGGAAGAGTTTCAATCCAATGAAGAGAAGTCCAGAGATGCAGCTCTTTCTCACAGTTCTGGACTAAACTAGCGTCTGTCTTGAGAATCTTGACGGCCACTGTCTCGTTGGTCTCCAGCTTCTGACACTTGGCTACTTCAGCAATAAAGTCCAGAACGGAGTAAGAAGAGGAGGCGGCGAGCAGAGTTTGACCTGCCTGAATCTCAGCTGCTGCTGGTGTGACTGTGGAGAGAGTCGCTGAACATGGACAGAGAAGTCAGTGGATTCAGTCTTCCAGCTACTCAGTCATCACAAACACAGCTGGACCATCAATCATGTCTTTATCAAGCAGAAACGATCACATGCTGATGATTTTACCACCATTTCACTCACTTTCTTTATTAAAAGGAGATGGAAGAAGGAAGAAACAGAGGAAACACCAGCCTCAAGTAAACTGGAAAAGCTCCAATAGAAACAGAAGATTTGATTCTTGGAAGAAGACAAATGTGCTTGTTTTCAGTCTGCTCCATCTAGTCTGGAAAGATTTCTCAGGCCTCTGAGGAAGACTATTTTACTGGAAAAACATCTTGGCATGTCAGATTGTCTTCTTTCATCTGCATATAATTCAGATTATTTTAAGATGTATCCTTATTATTACTTCTGCGATTGTTTTTAAAAACAGCTGAGTTTTTTTCTCTGGAAAAATGAGCAAACTTAATCTGAGTAAAATCAGCACATAAGTTGAGAAAATTCAGACTATAATCAAGTTCTTTCATTTTCCAGCTCATGTTTATAAATAAGCAGCTTCTCAAACATTTTACCAGGAAAAATAAAGATAAAAAGTCAAATTACATCCAGTTTACCAGTGCAGGAACAGAATTACTGGGTAAGATTTGCCTGAAGTCAGAAAACTATGTTGACTTTGGACGAGTGAGAAACAGCTTAAACTCTGTGAAAGACTCATTTTTTAAGTCCTTTATTAAGTGAAAAACTCTGATCTGGCCTCTAAATGCTTCTTTCAGTCTTGTTTCTTTCTCACTTTGAGAAAACAAGACAAAGTAAACCAGATGTTTTTTCTCACATCAAGAATTTCTCTTTCCATCCATTGAGTCTATATTGATCCACTGGTGGAGACGAGCTGCATGTCCATCAGTCTGTCCTCAGAGCTGTAGGACAGTAGCAGCACCACATGTTCCCTGCCAACGCTCTCTCCCACCACCACCAAACATTCACACACCTGAATGGAGGCAAGGTGTCCTGTCTGAGGCCAGATAGACCAGGATGAAGCAGGAGTCAAAGCAGCACACTTCCAGTTCCTGGACCACCTGCTCGACCAGCTGGACCACAGCCACCAGCTGTACTGGTTCCACTGCTGTGCTCCCAGTTCAGCCATTTATCTTTACACATCTTTTCTCTCAAAGTCACAAAGAAACAGACTGAAAGAGGCCTTGTCTCTTTCATCTTTCCAGAGCGTCTGAAATGCTTAGAAAATGAATCCAAACTGACAGTGAGAATTCAAACAATACCTAAAAAGGCCAGTAGGTGGCAGCATTGCCTTGAACACGTTCTGGACTTTAGAACATGAAAATGAACTCACTAAATCCTTTCAAGACTCTTTAAACATGGAGAATTTAAGCAGATATGATCACCTTCTTTTAACTTACAGATCAGCAGCCTAACTGGGGCAGAACATTCGACACCAGCACAAAGTCAAAGATGTTGCAGGATAATACACAAGTAGAAGAAGATCTGCAAACACATTCTCATTTTCATATGTGAACAACATGTGAATGAAGAACAACAGAAAAAGATGTGAGGGAGGCTGAAAGCTGAAGCTGTGTCCCAACACACTGGCTGCATACTGGGAAGACTGGATTTGTTATCCAGCACTAACTGGTCCATCCCACAGGTCATGATGGTGTGATGCAGATGATGAATCCAGCCTTCTTTTAGCCCGTATCCATGGTTACATATATTGTATCCATCACAACCAAACACATCCCAAAATGAATGAGAAACATTTGAAATAAAGAGTTTTTGTTGTGAAATAATGTGAAATTCTAATCATGTTAATGAACATTTGTAGAACTTTTAAACTCTGTACTAGGAGACAGACTAGCATGTAATGTGCACATGCTAAGTTGTAAAAACATTCATGAGGCTGATGGAGTTGCAGGCAGCAGTTCAGTATGATGGAGGTTGTTTGTGGCTTTAAGGCCGCCTTTATGCAGGTGGAATTATGGATGTGGACAGGATATATGGAGCCAGTTATGCTGGAAAATAAAAGCTCATACTCATCTATTGTGCACTAGCATCAACAACAGATTTCATTTAGCCTCTTTTTTCTGCTGCAAGACAAAAATACGTCTATTATCATTAAAAAGTATCAGTTTAAAGAAGAAGAAAGAAGTGAGTTTACTTCTTGGTGAAATCAGCACATGGATGTGCGTACATTATCCGTGTTCACACAGATGACCACAAGCAGCCTGCAAAGTTCTGTTAACAACGCTGTGCATGTGAACTCAGAGGAATTAATGTTCTGAAGGAAAAAGCTCTTCACACACACGACTGATTTTATTTACATTTCTCTTCTGCTTATTCTCTCTACATTTTGTTTATTGATGAAAATAAAAAGTTAACATCTGTATTTGCCAAAGTTTTCTTATTTTACAGCACTTGTTCCTTCTTATTGTGGACATGCCTCCAGTGGGGGCACTGCTGGTGTATGAATGTGTGTGAATGTTCCGGTGGTGGTCGGAGGGGCCGTAGGCGCGAAATGGCAGCCACGCTTCCATCAGTCTGCCTCAGAGCAGCTGTGGCTACATACGTAGCTTACCATCACCAAGTATGACTGAGGAGTGAAAGAATAATGGACCTACTGTAAAGTGCTTTGAGTGCCTTGAAAAGCGCTTTAGAAATCTAATCCATTATTATTATTATTATTATGAGCTCAGCCCTGCAGGTGGAATGTTAAAGATCAGACGTGCACCAGTAAAGTTCTGACGTTACTTTTCCAGCAGATCTCTACCCGGCCAGCAGCCTCATTCTGGCTCGGCTCAGCCTCGTCACACCGGTAGACCACTGAGTCTCCTGGTGAAGAACATCAGGGAAAACCACCTGATCCTATCCTGATCCACCTGATCACAATAATAACTAACTCGTGGACACGTGTTCCTCTGAAACTCGGAAGTCACATTCAGGAATTCTGTCATATACGAGCTGAGTGTGTTCTTGTTGATGAAGTTGGAAAAGTCAGGAAACCAACATGGATGCTGCTAGAAAGCTTTTAGTTCTGCTTGCTCTGTCTGAATCATGACAGAATATTCCAGTCCAGATTTAAAGAGTCTAAATATTGTAGTTTTTATCAGGACCTGGTCTGATGTGTTATAAGTTCCAATAAATTTAGTGGACTTGCCCTTTATGCAGATTGTAACTATGAAGCTGTGAATGAGAAACTAACTTCAGCATCATGTATGACACGGACTGAGGCAGAGGCTGACAAGGACAGATGGAGGAAAGGTTGAAGAAATAACAGCCACTATTTCTGGAAAGAAGAGAATAAAAACAAGATAGAAACATTTTGGAAACTTTGATCTGTCTTTGATATAGTGAGACGCAGGAGCTTATGATGCAGATAAAGCTGGAAATGGAGAAATGGGGGCTCCTGAAAACATTAAAGAAGAAGGTTTTCCACATCACATACTCAATTTCTTTTATTTTATTTCTTTAAAAAAGGAAAAAAACATTGTATTTATGGCTTATGATTCACTTCAGACATAACCAGTGTTTTTTTTGTTTTGTTTTTTGGCTCTAATGGCCTTTATTCGACAATAGACATTGCAGGAAAGAGGGTCAGAGAGAGTGGGGAAGCCATGGGGGGGCTGCTCAACCAGTTGAACTAAACACCCCCCCCCCCCCCCCCATTTCTTGTTTTTTATGTGGAAAATTCCAGTTCTGTCTTAACTGTTGTTATTCTCTCTTTTCTAGATCCAAGGCAGTAAGAAAAGCAAAATGCATCAACTGGGTAAAGTTTCTGGAAAACAAGATTCCCGATAATTATGTACTTTGGGTTTTTGTGAAAAGGTCTCTTGTCTGCAGCGTTTAAGCCTGGATCTGCTCCTCAATCAGCGCCAGCTTGTCTGCTTACGAGGGGTTTTGTATGTCCACCTGAAATTCTGTTGGCTTTTCTGTCCTGACTTATTCAGTGATAAAGTTGCTTTTCCCTGTTTGTCCAGCTTTATTCAGAGCAGGACGCTCATTTATCAGCTGTTCTTGTGCACAGATCTGTGTGTAAGAACATGTTTATGAAAAGTGTTGAACTTTTACATAAAAACATTCTAAGTATCAGATCAGCTCTGACCATGCGTACGCACAAAACCTAGAGGTAGAACAGGGGAACTGCTTCATTTTGCAGGTGTCACAGCGATCTCTGCATCTTATTTATTAATTCAAAATAATAATCACTCCATTATTGATCTTTTGGGTAAAACAAACAGCAGAAACAAAAACAGACGTGTAGCTTCATCGGTTTGAAAACTTAAAAACACCTGTGACAGACAGGTGAGAACTGATCATCACTGATCTGAATTTATCAAATAATATTTCAAACTTCCACTCCGCTGCGGCTGTGAGCGTCATCAGCTGATCTGATGGATGACATAATTTCTGATCAGATGCTGCTTCCTCACAGAGATCCTGTTAAGTTCTGCTGTGATCTCAGATCTGTGTTGCAGTTAAAATAACCACTATTCTGGTGAACATCTGGGTGGTTTTCCTCACTGACATGACGGGAGACAGGTGGGACATTCCCTGATCATCTGCCACCTCTGTGCTGGATTTTCTTTCTCTGGACCAAAACCAGTTTTATTTCTCTTCAACAATTAAAAATCAGATCAAACGGGAGTGCTGCAGTGGTGCAGCTGGAATATGTGTGCAAATTAGCTGCATAAATAAGTCTTCTTCATCTCCACAAAACATTTTAAACTAACCAGGTTAACCAAAGAGCTTCACAGGATAAAAATACATCTAAAGGTGGAAGTTCTGGTGGATTCTCCAGTTGCAGACATGCCTCGTCTGTGTGCTGCCACACTTTTTTTTTTTTTAGAGTTTAGAGTACAGTTTTTTTTTAATAGTTTAACATCAGGCGATTTACTTTACCAAAAGAGAGAGAGACCTTCCCTTGATCCTGAATCATTTGCTGCTCTCATTTCTCTGCACCGGTTTGTTCTTTTAGTTTCACTTTTTTACACAGTAGCCTGTTTCAGAGGATTGTTAAATAATATTAATATCCTGCACTTTTGGAAGTGAGCTGACTGGTAACAGCGCATGATTCTCACCCGGTAGTCTGTGGGATGGATTCCCCCCAGGCCCTCCCTGCATACGTGCCCACATAAACAATGACTGCCCCAAATTGCTGATGTGCTAAGAGTTCACTAGTAGAAAGTTCCAAAGCTTGACTCATTGTGACCATTAAAATATTACTACTTTTGTTTGTGTCTGTGGCCGTGTCTCAATCCACGCACTTGCCTGAGTGCACTGGAATTCAGTGCATAGTGTGCACTGTGTACTTTGTCTGTAGTGCACACTATTGTCGCTAAATGCTGACCCAAACAGAGCACTGCACTTAAGCCTGGTCCAAACTACACGAATTTAGCCCGATTTTGGCCCGACGGAGGCGTCGCAGACAGTCGCTCACTGTCGTGCACGATTCTGCGTCGTCGGGTCGCAGGACGTCGTGTCTTCGCTCCGTGTAATGTGACACAATCAGCGATTGGCGATTTGGCGTCTGCGGCCGCTCACGACCACGACGCAGAAAGACTGGCGTGTCAGAATTTTTTTGGTTTTTGTCCGTGTAGTGTGACACGTCCCACGACATGTCCCTTCATATTGACCAATAGGAGGACAGTGCGCCTTTCGCCTCTACCAGAGACGCTCAGGAGCGCCGGTACACAAACAACAGTGGAGGAAAGGAGGAGAGACGCAGTCCCGCTCCGGTGGAGCGGAGGAGAGATTTATGGAGCTGTGGCATCAGTTTACTCCAGAAAAAAGAAAAGAAAGACTGGGTGTGCCAAATTTATTTTCAACAGTGTTAAACCTCCACAAACATTCAAAAGGGTGTATCTCTCTTGAATAAAACATTACTTTATTAACTCGAAACATAACCACACGATATGTGTATTATATCAGTAATAGTAATAGTCAACAGGAGTTTACAGCAGGTAAACGTGCACGAATGTGACGCTCTCAAATAAATCAATGACAAAGTCACAGAAAAAAATCGCAAATATGACACCCATGCGCGTACTAGTGCACTCACCCGTAACTATCCACATTACGCTGATCATCAAAGCTAATTAACCATCTGAACACACCTACTGGGTGCAGAATATAGACACAGCGATGCTGCTGCTGCGCAGCTCTCAGTTTATCATGCGTGTGTGATTTCATGTGGTTGCCGTGATTACCAGCGTGCGCTCTGAACTGATGGAGTTCAGTGAATGACGTGAGGACGCACCCGTATGCGCTCGTATAGAACAACACACTTTATTTCACTTTATGGCAGTTTTTTAAAAGTAGCGTCACTGGGTCGGCTGGGCTTTGCTCTCGTGGCAGCAGACTGTGGTCAGACTGATGGTTTTGGCTTCGCTTGGCACTGGGGGTCCTGCGCGCGGT
>JALJCO010000094.1:17500-26149 GCA_023101725.1 Atherinomorus stipes
CTCTCTTCTCTGCTGACTAGTGAAATGAAGCTGCATGTTTATCTTTGGCTGTTAAAGCAGCCAGGTGCATAAACACAAATCAATGTTTTTTTTTTTGTTTGTTTATTTGTGAAAAAACAAATGTTTTCATTCAAGCACTTCTTCGAAGTCAGTCACACATCCTTCAAAAGATGCCATTTTAACCTCTGAAATGATCAGTTCATGCTTACAAAATCATACTCTCGAACACCCGTACACCCAATACACGCAGCACACACACACACACGCGCGCATAAATCACACTTTATGACTCCTAGTAGCCTCACAGCTCCACAATATAACTTCAGAAATATGATAATTTTCTGCATCTGCCTACAATGGTAGAACAGATGAATCTCAAGGAATCCTTTAAAGATGTCAAATATGACTATTTCTCTTTCAAATGAAATGCTTTTATCAAAGAATTAGGTGTTTTAAATTTTTATAATATCAAAAACTCTCGTTTTCAGTGGAAGTCAATTGGATATTTTTGGCCACAAGCGTTTCTGCAGGGATCAGAATACAGCAAACCAGCCAGAGCCAGCAAAAGACAAAACACTTGACAATTTTTTCCAAACAAACCGTGCAAGTTGAGTAAAGCTGTTGCCTGTAGATAATGTTAGCTAAATGATGACTAGTTAATAGAGGACAATATATCATGTTAAGCAAGTTAACATCACTGCTGATGATGATGTTATATTAGTGACTGGTTACTTAATGCTAGGAGTAAAACCCAATCCTCTCTAATTTCTGTGCAGAACTTGGTCTTGTTATTGCTTTCCAAATATTTAAAAGAAATCTGTGTTGCCCCAACAGAGAGAGGAGGTCAGGGAGGAGATGGACCAGAGACCAGCAGCATACAGTAGGCAACCAACAGGGACTGTACAGGAGAAAAGATAACAGAAGTGGCTGAGAAAATATCTGTGGCATAAAAGTGACATTAAAACTTCCACAAACCTGACATGAATGTTTTAAAGATGTCTACGTTTAGATATTTTTTATCTGTTTATTATTTATTTATGTTCTACAATGGAGTATAAGGGCCAGACTGAGAAAATCATTGGGGGGTGATTTTTTTCCCCTTCTCTTCACTTAAGAGAAAAAGTTTAAACAGTTTTGAAAATAATCAATCAATCAATAAATGTTTATTGATGAAGTGCCTTTCAAACAAGTTATGACTCAAAAGTGCTTTAGGGTTTAAAAACATTCCCACCCGCAGACCTTCAAAAAATCCCAAAACATGACAGCATGTGTATATATGTATATATATATATATATATATATATATATATATATATATATATATATATATATATATATATATAAATTCTTAATATATTGATGTTGTTCTTACTGTTAAAATCATAATCCCATCCTCTCCACAAAACGGTGAAGAATCAACAGAGTGTGTTCAGTGGGAGGCTGCGTCAGGTTCACTGAAGGACGGAGAGATACAGAAATTCATTCCTATCAGCAGTCATCACCCTAAAGAACAAGACTGACTGACCGACTGACTTATTAGTATTATTATTATCAATGTTATATTGTTAAAAACAAAAAAAGACAGCTTTTTTGCATTGTCGAATTTCCCTTCTGGGATAAATAAAATATTTTTCATTTCATTTTCATTTCATAAGTTTTTCGTAAGAAGCATCTGAGCGGACTATTGTTTCTCGTTGTGATGCTGCAAGCTGTGGCCACAGCTGGAACTTCCAGCTAGGTCAGTCTGCAGCAATCAGACCTCATCAGAGGAGGGAAGTGAGATGATTTTTTTAAACATTATGTTACATGATACAAAATTTGACTTCAGGGGACACTGACTGAGCCCAATAAACCTGCAGGCTGCTTTCACCCCGATGCGCCATCACAGACATGATGTGGCGCGTCTCCAGCGGCGTCTGAGTCACCGCACAGCTGAGCCGAGCTCCAGAGGCTGTGGTTCGAACAATCATTGCTTATTAAAGTATATTGTGTTTGTATTGTGCATGGGTTGTTAGTTATTATGCATTGGTTTGTCAGTCTTTGTGGTAGGCTATAATACCAGTTGGCATCATGTTATTATTTGCTGTGCCGTCAGAGCCCAACGGCTCCAAACCTGATTATAAGCCGGCTGGACTTAGTTGAGTAGTCGGCGCTGGTGGAAAGCACTGATCACTCTGTGATAAAGCTTTAAAAGTTGAAACAAGTTTGGTGTGTTGCCATGTAAAGTAGCAATTAGGCTTTACGTAATCAGGATTTTAGGGGCCGATCACCAATCAGAGTTTTATAAACCGATCACCAATCACCGATCCCCGATTCCCGTTCTGATCATGTGAGGAAACAAATGTAGATCTATTTAAATAACTTGTGTACCTGTATTTAGAGTTTACTGAGTATCATAAACAGGATTTTTGTTTACATTTTTTGTCCTGAACTGACTGAGATGAAAAGGTTAAACATCAATAACCTCTAATGGGCATTCAGGTTTAATCAGGACAAACCAAAATAATTTGAGGCAGTAGTCCTCTCCCCTAGGAGGACTACGGAGCTCTTTGATTGAAAGGCCACAGCGTATTTCCTGCATTTCCGCAAACAACAGTTTACCTTAAACTGCTGCTATGTAACTGTTGCAGCACAAGTGTTTGTCATCCGTCTCCATACCGCTTACATGTTCGCTTACCTTGTTTGCCACCAACGTCGCCATCCTTTACATGTGGCGTATTCTGGATTCTAAAAACTTTATTGTCCAGCACATAGTGACAGAGCTCAGGACAAAAACGCCAGAAAGACAATAGCTGTGTCTCATGTTCAAGTCTGCAGATTGCGAAGTGCGGATTCGTCGGCTGCATACGTCACAGCAGCGCGCCAAGTCCTGTCCCGTTTCAAAACCGTCTGGAGGATCCTCCGAATCCAGCCTCCAAACCCGCACTCCATTTGGTCAGAAACGAGGGATACATCGCATGTATCCTTCGTGGCCTCACCTATCCCAGAATTCATTGCACGCTAGATTTTTTTTTTTAACAAAAAACTTTATTTACATAAGCAGAATGTACAAACTCTCGTGAGGGGAGTAACGAGTTTCATACAATACTGTACGGTTATATCAAGAACAAATGCACTGAAAGGTTTGAACAATAAACCTACAAAAGGCTTTGAATACAATAAAACAATAAATTCACTTTGTTTGATATTATTCGTGGGTTAACAAGGAGTTAATGGGGTGTCCACTTTCAGGTAACGACAGATAAATGAAAAGGAATAAAATGTATTCCATATTAGTTCTCTTTTTTTTCTAACAATGTAGCTGAAGGAATGAGCTGAAAGAAAGCCGTAACTAGACAGCTGTGGAGTCTGCAGTTACTAGGCACTATGGGTAATTCTCGTCTGCTAGGATGTCCCATTTCAGCAGCCTACCGTTTCAGGAGGCTGCTTCGGAGTGTGTGGACTACGTAGCACACCCCGTAGCCTACGTAGTCTGCGCACTTTGCAGTCTACACACTTCAACATGAGACACACCTATTGTTACGAAGTGCAAGTGCTGGTCTCGCTGCACCCGCCCTGACCCGGGTGTACTTTAGCGTCTCCACCACTCCACCTCCCGGGACGGGGTTCAGACGTCACCGATGAGAGAAACATACGCAGTCGTACCATTGATTGGTGGGGTTTTTATTGTGACTGATGCTCCCCAACTAGTGTTAGTGCCACCACAGGTTTCTCTTGTGACTCATATTTACATCATTTACATATCTCTGTTCAGCGATCGCTCCCGCACAACCCAGCATAGCTCTCTTTTTTCTCCAGATTCTCAGACCACTACTTCCTTATATCAATTAAGCTCCTCCCCCAACTTGATCTATTCCAGTGGGTTAATTACCCACATCAGACACACCTGGGGTGGATACACACACATCACATTAAACCCATTGAAACATTGCCATGTCAATCACAATAACAAACATCTGCCCCAGACATCCTGGCCACATACCATCAATTCCTCCCTCATTTCCTTCCTTTTCTGTACAACTCTGTCCAACCCAGAGACACACAAACAATACATGAAGATACAAACAGTAAACATTATACAATTCATCCTGGAAATACAGCCCTATCAGGTGTGCACCCCTAATAGTCTGTGGATCAGCGATGAGCTCAGGCAGAGGAAGAAGAGTGATGAGACAGCACTGTCACAGACATAAAACACAAACTAGTGAGACGTGTTTGTTCTGCTTTGTTTGTTTGTTTGTTTTTAAGTTTAATTGGTGTGAATGAGTTTTACAGGACCAGATTAAAAATTACAGTGACGTCTTTCATCGGATCGGTGAATGAAGAGTTAAGGGCCAATCAGAACATTTAAAAAATGTGAAATATTGGCCAATCCGATCAAGCCCATCCAATCGATGGAAAGTCTAGTAGCAATTGTTGCTAGGCAAGTTTGGAACAATACCTGATGCTGTTTTTTGTTATTTTTCCAGAAACCAAAATAGTCCCACACAGCTGATGTGCTGTTTTTCTTTGGAACTAAGATATCTGCAGATGTGTCTGAGAACAATTAATGGAGTTGAGTAAGTAACTCACTCCTAATGGAGTGGTACGTTCCCCTCACCACTATAGATGACTAAGACCTTGACCTTTTAACTTCGCATCAGTGGAAATGAGGAAGTGACAGTTTTCAACTTCAAGCTTGTCTGCGTTAACCCCGCCCGCCTCGAATGTCGTAGTGATCACTCAGTACTTCTCATAGCCTCATGAGATGAATGCTCAGCTTATATAAATATGGTCACGTTCTGCTCAGAAACTCTTTTTTTAAATAAGGTGTGCTAGAACAAGGAAACATGGAATAAATGCAGGACGGGGGCCAAAGTTCTCCACCTGCTATACATGGTTAAGCTCAAGATATGCAGCCCATTTCCATTGGAAACGCTTTTGCTTAAACTGACAGTAAGGGATTTTCAAAATCTGCACTGCTGATTTAATAAAAAGTTATAACTTTAAGGCTCGTCAGAAACAGCTGCTTGTTAAAGTGAAAAGAAATTGTAATTTTCATTTGCACAAATAAAGTTGTGCAATTTTCAGGTATTTTGTCTCGTGTCAATCATAGCGCCAGTTATATCGTTATTGCAAATTTGATCATTTCTATTGTGATAAATATTTTGGGCCATATCGCCCTATCGCCCTATAAGGAACCTGTAAAATCTAATCCATGACATATTTACCCTCAAAACGAGGAGGAAAGGAACCCGACCCGCTGCAGGATTCTGCTTTGAGCAGCTACAGAGGGAGATGCCTGCAGCTGGTTACCAACACAGCATCCACCAGCTAGGTAATAAAAAGCTGAAAATATATATTCAGGGATCAGAAAAAGGGAACTCTGAAACAGGGACGCAGTAACAGGATAAACATGAGATGTGTTGCTGAGCAGTGCTACTTGATGTGCCAAAGAATCATGCCCAGCAAATCAGCCAGAACCAGCAAAAGACAAAACACTTGACAGGTTTTTTCCAAACTGCGCAGATTGAGTAAAACTGTTGCATGTAGATAACATTAGCTTAGTGATGACTTGCTAATACAGGCCGATATATCATGTTAAAGGTAGTTAACATCACTACTGATGATGATGTTATGTTAGTTGCTGGTTAGTTCATGCTAGGAGTAAAACCCAGTCTTCTTTCATTTCTGTGCAGAACTTGGTCTCATTATAGGGACAAAGGGAATCGGAAAAAAAACGCACAAGGAATAAAAATACAAAAAAACCCCCAAGCCCCCTCTGCCAGGTCTCAAACTCGAAAATTCCCACTTTTAAATCTGAAGTCTTTATTATCTCTAAACGGAAGATATAAGATATAAATACGGAATAAGGAGATATAGGATCGATCGAATCAAAAACCCCCTGCTTTCCCACATTTAAAATAAATCTGTGTTTCCCCAACAGAGAGAGCAGGTCAGGAGGAGATGGACCAGAGACCAGCAGCATAGGTCACCATCAGGGACTGTAGGAGGAAAGACAATAGAGGTGGCTGAGAAAATTCTATGCATAAGAGACTTTGAGGTTCATTTCCACAGAGAAAAATCTGACATGAATGTTTTAAAGATGTTTATATTTAGACATCTTTTGTTTATCTGTTTGTTATTTATTTATTTTCTACAACGGAGAATAAGGGCACAGAATAACTTTGGAGGATATTTTTTTCCTTCTTCACTTAAAAGAAAAGTTGAAACAGTTTTGAAAATAAAGTCAAATGTGGAGAATAAAGTCAAGTCTTTAAATCAAACCAGGTTTATTCTACAAAACATAATACCTAGTGTTAATGAGCTAGTGACCTTACTTCAGAGTGGGCTTTAGCAATGAGGAAATTCTTTCCTTTTTTAGCACATAAACACAGTATTATAATAAGTATTGGTACTTTGAAGACATTCTTCCGTACTGTGGCTGTTAGTGATGACATGGTTCTTTAGCCACTAAGGAGAGGTGGAGTTAAATGTGAGAGATGATAAATCACTTATTACATCTGTGAAAAATTCATTCCCCTCACTTCTGGAATAATGGTTACACCCCTGATCTGCAGCTCCATCCCTCCATCTAGTGTCCTGATAGAAGTCCAGCAGCTGAGGCAGCTTCCTCTTCCTCACTGCTGTCTGACTGCATTCATCTGACACTGATATGAAACAGAAACTCAGAGCCAATCAGAGGAGGAGCAGCTGATGATGGAGAGGAGGATTTCAGTTGATGTTCAGATGAATGATGTGTGTTTCCTCTGCAGATGAAGGTAGAAAGTGTGTGTGAGCTGATGTGAATTCAGCATCATGGATCAGTGTGAGGACAGAGAGGAGGGAGCCCCTCCTCTAAAAGCACTCAGAGGTGAGATGAGCATCTCTAACTGTCCATGACTCTTCTCCATGTCAGAGATCACAACTCACACCAAACATCTGGATTCACAGGAACCAGCCTGGACCTGGACCTGGAACTGGACCTGGACCTGAAATCAGACCTGAACCCAGCTGTGTGTCCATGAAGAGTGATTGGTCGATGGATAAGCCTGTTCATTTCCAAGCTGGTGTTTCCTCAGAGCAACAGTGAGTATCTGTCAGTGTTCAGTGGAGGTTGGATCATATTTCAGATGAAAACTAGTTTCAGTTGAATCATTTCTTGACATAATTTCTGTTTCATGTTTGGAATCTTGATAGTTTCTGATTTGTCTTCCAGATTCTTATTTTAATAACATGTTGCTGAACAATTTCAGAATTCAGCTGTGAAATCATTAAACCATCTTCATTCACAGGATTGAACCAGGACCAGGATCCAGCTGTATGTCCTTTAAGAGTGACAGGTCAAAGGATTATAATCCTGATTTTAGCTCAGAGGAACGGAGGTGAGCTGGGTGTAAATGTTGTATCAGAGTCAGCGTGAACATTTTTATTCCAACATGTGTTTCAGCTCTTTTCCACATTTCTATGCTCAGATGTGAACACTGATTTAATCTTCACTTCTTTACTAAATGAGCTCAACTCTCCAGATAAAAGCTCCCATAATAAAACAGTGTGATAAACATGTGAGGAAAGTTTTCAGGAGGATTTCTCAGTAGTTTCAGATTTACTGTTTAAGTTCAGAGAACTGCAGAAAGTGGGAGCCCCTGGACAATTTCAATGAAGATCTCAATCAGGTCCAGTGGGAACAGGTTGTAATGATGAAGTTCATTGATGCCGACAATTTTGACAATTTTCCTGTCCTGTTTTCATGTCATGCCAATCCTTTACTAAACTTTGCCAGATGATGGAAAGAGTTGATGGAGCCCTGAAAAGTAACGAAGGTTACGATATTGTAACCTATGGGATAAATCTTGTGCCACCACAGAGCGAATATGAATTCTTTATATTTGAATTTGAATCATTCAATTTGAACCTGAACATGCCAGTTTGAATAATTGCTTTAAAAAATTGAATCTGAATTTCCTCATTTGATATTGAATCTTCAGTTCTCAAATTCAAATTCAGTTTTCAATTTTAAATTCAGTTCTCAAATTCAAATTCAGTTTTTTAATTTCAAATTCAAATTCAAATTCATTTTTCTTTTGTGCCACACATCCGGGACCTGGCGACAGGCAGATGTAGTTGATCGCAGATGGCGTTAACCTCAGTCTTACCAAGGGCTACCAGCAGGGGGAGGGAGAGGGGGAAAGTAACGGGGGGAGAGAGAGACACACACACACACACGGAGAAGAGAGACAGAGCAGCGAGGCGAGGGCAGCATTGCTGCCGCCTATGGGAGCTGACAAGCCGCGGGGCGCCATCTCCGACCCGCCACCAGCTCCGTTCACTCACCTGTTTATGAAGGACATAAATGAGCAGAACTCAGCGGATTCTCAATCAATTTTCCTCTATTGCAAAACGTAGACAATAGAACTTAGACACCCCCCCCAAACAAACAAACAAACAAACTGTGTCCCCTCAAATATGCCGAAGACAGCACGAGATGCAAAGGTCTTTTTTCCCCGCATCATTCTGTGTATAAACGTCACATCGTCCATGCTGTCAAGTAAGACTCTCACCTGTGGCAGGTGCCTGCACAGGCAGTGTAATGGATGAAGTGTATCAAGCGCCCAAACATTCTGCGAGGGCGGACTGTGCACGAGAGGAGAAAGAAAATATATTTAGGTT
>JALJCO010000096.1:0-11220 GCA_023101725.1 Atherinomorus stipes
GAACTAGGAACCTCGGTCCTCAGTTCCTAGAACCTTTTCAGGAAACCAGGACGTTTTGATGTATCCAGACACAGAGGAACTAGGGAACCTCGGTCCTCAGTTCCTAGAAACCCTTTCAGGAACCAGGACATTCTTGACACATTCGGACACATAGGAACCAGGAACCTCTGTCCTCAGTTCCTAGAACCTTTTCAGAAACCAGGATGTTTTTGATGCATTCAGTCACAGAGGAACTAGAACCTCGGTCCTTCAGTTCCTTGTGAACTTTTCAGGAAACCAGGATGTTTTTGATGCATTCAGACACAGAGGAACTAGGAACCTCAGTCCTCAGTTCCTAGAACCTTTTCAGGAACCAGGATGTTTTTGATGCTTATCTGTGACACAGAGAGGAACTAGGAACCCTTTGTCCTCAGTTCCTAGAACCTTTTCAGGAACCAGGACATCCTAGACATATTCGGACACATAGGAACCATGTGAACCTCGGTCCCTCGTTCCTAGAACTTTTCAGGAACCAGGATGTTTCTTTTTTGATGCATTCGAGACACAGAGGAACTAGGAACCTCGGTCCTCAGTTCCTAGAAACCTTTTCTGGGAGAACCAGGATGTTTTTGATGCATTTGGACACATAGGGACCAGGGACCTCGGTCCTCAGTTCCTTGAACCTTTTCAGGAACCAGGATGTTTTTGATGCATTTGGACACATAGGAACTAGGGACCCCGGTCCTCAGTTCCTAGAACCTTTTCAAGAACCAGAGATGTTTTTTGATGCATTTGGACACATAGGAACTAGGAACTCGGTCCTCAGTTCCTAGAACCTTTTCCCGGAACCAGGATGTTTTTGATGCATTCAGACACAAAGGAACTAGGGACCCGGTCCATCAGTTCCAGAACCTTTCAGGAACCAGGATGTTGATGCATTCAGACACAAGGAACTAGGGACCTCGGTCCCCAGTTCCTAGAACCTCTTCAGACCCAGGATGTTTGATGCATTCAGACACATAGGACCCAGTGAACCTCTGTCCTCAGTTCCTAGAACCTTGTCAGGAACCAGGATGTTTTTGATGCATTCGGACACAGAGGAACTAGGAATCTCGGTCCTCAGTTCCTAGAACCTTTCAGGAACCAAAATGTTTTTTGCGCATTCGGACACATAGGAACAGGAACCCTGGAGTCCTCAGTTTCTAGAACCTTTTCAGGAACCAGGATGTTTTTGATGCATTCAGACACATAGGAACTAGGGACCTTGGTCCTCAGTTCCTAGAACCTTTTCAGGACCCAGGATGTTTTTGATGACATTCGGATTACATGTTGTGATCTGGGAACCTCGGTCCTCAGTTTCTAGAACTTTTCAGGAAACCAGGTGTTTTTGATGCATCTGACGCATAGGAACTAGGGACCTCGATCCTCAGTTCCCAGAACCTTTTCAGGGAACTATGATGTTTTTGATGCATTCAGACACATAGGAACTAGGACCTCGGTCCTCAGTTCCTGGAACCTTTCAGGAACACAGGATGTTTTTGATGATTTGGATTTATATAGGAACTAGGGGACCCCGGTCCTCAGTTCCTAAGAACCTTTCAGGAACCAGGATGTTTTTGATGCATTTGGACACATAGGAACTAGGGACCTCCGTCCTCAGTTCCTAGAACCTTTTCCGGAACTAGGATGTTTTTGATGCATTCAGACACAAAGGAACTAGGGACCTCAGTCCTCTGTTCCTAGAACCTTTTCAGGAACCAGGATGTTTGATGCATTCAGGACACAAAGGAACTAGGGACCTCGGTCCCCAGTTCCTGGAACCTTTTCAGGACCGAGGATGTTTTTGATGTGTTCAGACACATAGGAACCAGGAACCTCGGTCCTCAGTTCCTGTGAACCTTGTCAGGAACCAGGATGTTTTTGATGCATTCGGACACAGAGGAACTAGGAACCTCGGTCCCCTTGTCCTTGGAACCTTGTCAGAAACCAGGATGTTATTGATGCCTTCGGACACAGAGGAACTAGGAACCTCGGTCCTGGGTTCCTAGAACCTCAAGAACCAGGATGTTTTTGATGCATTCGGACACAGAGGAACCAGGATGTTTTTGATGCATTCGGACACAGAGGAACTAGGGACCTTGGTCCTCAGTTCCTAGAACCTTTTCAGGAACCAGGATGTTTTTGATGCATTCGGACACAGAGAAACTAGGGACCTGGTCCCCAGTTCCTAGAACCTTTTCATGAACCAGGATGTTTTTGACGCATTCAGACACATAGGAACAAGGGACCTCGGTCCTCAGTTCCTTGAACCTTCTCAGGAACCAGGCTGCTTTTTGCGCATTCGGATACATAGGAACTAGGAACTTCAGTCCTCAGTTTCTAGAACCTTTCAGGAACCAGGATGTTTTTGATGCATTGGACACACAGGAACTAGGAACCTCGGTCCTCAGTTCCTAGAACCTTTTCAGGAACCAGGTTTTTTTGACGCATTCAGACACATAGGAACCAGGGACTTCGGTCCTCAGTTCCTAGAACCTTTTCCGGAACCAGGATGTTTTTGATGCATTCGGACACATAGGAACTAGGGACCTTGGTCCTCATTTCCTAGAACCTTTTCAAGAACCAAGATGTTTTTGATGTATTCAGACACATAGGAACTAGGGACCTCGGTCCTCAGTTCCTAGAACCTTTTCAGGAACCAGGATGTTTTTGATGCATTCGGACACATAGGAACGAGAACCCTCAGTCCTCAGTTTCTAGAACCTTTTCAGGAACCAGGATGTTTTTGATGCATTCGGACACATAGGAACTAGGGAACCTCGGACCTCAGTTCCTAGAACCTTTTCAGGAACCAGCCTTTTTTTGCGCATTCGGACACATAGGAACTAGGAACCTCGATCCTCAGTTTCTAGAACCTTTTTCAGGGAACCAGATGTTTTTGATGAAGTCGGACACATAGGAACTAGGGACCTCGGTCCTCAGTTCCTAGAACCTTTTCAGGAACCAGGATGTTTTTGATGCATTCGGACACAGAGGAACTAGGAACCTCAGTGCTCAGTTCCTATAACCTTTTCAGGAACCAGGATGTTTTTGATGCATTCGGACACAGAGGAACTAGGAACCTCGGTCCTCAGTTCATAGAACCTTTTCAGGAACCAGGTTTTTTTTTACGCATTCAGGCACATAGGAACAAGGGACCTCGGTCCTCAGTTCCTTGAACCTTTTCAGGAACCAGGCCGTTTATTGCGCATTCGGACACATAGGAACTAGGAACCTCGGTCCTCAGTTCCTAGAACCTTGTCAGGAACCAGGATGTTTTTGATGCATTCGGACACAGAGGAACTAGGGAACCTCGGTCCTCAGTTCCTAGAACCTTTCAGGAACCAGGATGTTTTTGATGCATTCGGACACAGAGGAACCAAGATGTTTTTGATGCATTCGGACACATAGGAACTAGGAACCTCGGTCCTCAGTTCCTAGAACCTTGTCAGGAACCAGGATGTTTTTGATGCATTCGGACACAGAGGAACTAGGGACCTTGGTCCTCAGTTCCCAGAACCTTTTCAGGAACCAGGATGTTTTTGATGCATTCGGACACAGAGAATATAGGGGGACCTTGGTCCTCAGTTCCTTGAACCTTTTCAGGAACCAGGCCTTTTTTTGCGCATTCGGACACATAGGAACTAGGAACCTCAGTCCTCAGTTTCTAGAACCTTTTCAGGAACCAGGATGTTTTTGATGCATTCGGACACATAGAACCAGGGACCTTGGTCCTCAGTCTCTAGAACCTTTTCAAGAACTAGGTTTTTTTGACGCATTCAGACACATAGGAACCAGGGACTCGGTCCTCAGGTCCTAGAACCTTTTCCGGAACCAGGATGTTTTTGATGCATTGGACACATAGGAACTAGGGACCTCGGTCCTCACTTCCTAGAACCCTTTTCAGGAACCAGGATGTTTTTGATGCATTCAGACACATAGGAACTAGGGACCTTTTGTCCTCAGTTCCTAGAACCTTTTCAGGTAGTAGGAACCTGAAAAGGTTCCCAGAACCTTTTCAGGTTCTAGGAACCTGAAAACATCCAAAACCAGGATGTTTTTAATGTAATCGGACACATAGGAACTAGGAACCTCAGTCCTCAGTTTCTTGAACCTTTTCAGGAACCAGGATGTTTTTTGATGCATTCGGACACATAGGGAACTAGGAACCTCGGACCTCAGTTCTGAGAACCTTTTCCCAGTAACCAGGCCGTTTTTTGCGCATTCGGACATATAGGAACTAGGAACCTCGGTCCTAAGGGTCTCTGTGAACCTTTTTCAGGAACCAGGATGTTTTTGATGCATTCGGACACATAGGAACTAGGGACCTCGGTCCTCAGTTCCTAGAACCTTTTCAGGAACACAGGATGTTTTTGATGCATTCGGACACGAGAGGAACCAGGAACCTCGGTGCTCAGTTCCTATAACCTTTTCAGGAACCAGGATGTTTTTGATGCATTCGGACACAGAGGAACTAGGAACCTCGGTCCTCAGTTCATAGAACCTTTTCAGGAACCAGGTTTTTTTTTTTTACGCATTCAGGCACATAGGAACAAGGGACCTCGGTCCTCAGTTCCTTGAACCTTTTCAGGAACCAGGCCGTTTATTGCGCATTCGGGACACACAGGAACTAGGGAACCTCGGTCCTCAGTTCCCAGAACCTTTTCAGGAACCAGGATGTTTTTGATGCATTCGGACACATAGGAACTAGGGACCTCGGTCCTCTGTTCCTGTGAACCTTTTCATGAACCAGGATGTTTTTGATGCATTCAGACACATAGGAACTAGGGACCTCGGTCCTCAGTTCCCACAACCTTTTCAGGAACCAGGATGTTTTTGATGCATTCGGACACATAGGAACTAGGGACCTCGGTCCTCAGTTCCTAGAACCTTTTCAGGAACCAGGATGTTTTTGATGCATTCAGACACAAAGGAACTAGGGACCTCGGTCCTCAGTTTCTAGAGCCTTTTCAGGAACCAGGATGTTTTTGATGCATTCGGACACATAGGAACAAGGGACCTCTGTCCTCAGTTCCCAGAACCTTTTCAGAAACCAGGATGTTTTTGACACATTCGCACACATAGGAACCAGGAACGTCTGTCCTCAGTTCCTAGAACCTTTTCAGGAACCAGGCCGTTTTTTGCGCATTTGGACACATAGGAACTAGGGACCTCGGTCCTCAGTTCCTAGAACCTTTTAGCTCCTACTCCAAGGCAGGGTATTTTCAGGGTTCCATAGGAACTGAAATACGTAAATGTTCGGTGGCGTACTTCAACAAAAGCCAAAAGGGAAAGGGAGGGAAAGCTGGTAAGCTAGCTTTATGATAGCTTTGAATAAAAGAGATGGAAATCCCAAATACAGTTGTGGATTGTGTCAGTTCAATCTGCATCACTTTAGTAGACGAACCCCTGTCTTTCCACCACAGTAAAGTGTCCGGGCGTACTTCAAGGAAAGGTAAACAAGACGTTAGAAGGGCAGCTTTCCAACGGGGGGGTCCATTACATGATACATGATGATGAAGATGAGCGTGATGATGGAAAGCTGGTAAGCTAACTTTGTAACAGCTAACTTTATAACAGCTTTGAATAACAGAGATGAGAAACGTCAGTTTTGTCACAGATGATGTGGGGCATAAATGTGTCTGTCTCAGTCGATTGTGTCAAACATGGTTCCTATCAAGGTCGGAGGTAGTTCTGATAACTAAACTCCAGACGGGGAGTTCCAGGAACTGATTTCTTAGAACGTCTCTGTCTGAATGCACCTTTTGATGCTCTGGAAACAACATTACATAAACCTACAAATACCACAACACTCGTCTATATGACTTATTGAGTTGGTTGTAGCCCATCATCCATCTTTGGGGAAATGGACAAGGGATTGGGAGTTGGGGGGAAGTGGTTTGGTGGCCTTACTGGACAGATGATGTGCCATTATCATTGGCAGCACATAACTTCATTTATTGACAGAAATGTTCAGATTTCTTTGTATGTGTGCATTATTTGGGTTGTTGCCACATCTAGTGAAAATTTCATGTCAACAGCTCTGCTAGGAATATATTTCAAAAATGTTGGGGTGTTCCATCCTTTTCCCTGCTGCACAGTAGTCGGGGCTATAACTTCAGGATTGTGAACCCTGCAGACATTTTAGGGTAAAAGTGTTTTCCTTTGCTGTTCCTATAGTATTTTTTGGCACTGAATCCATTTCTGATGGATGTCAAGCTGTAAAAGCTGTGAAAGGATGTCCCCTTTTAAATGATACCAAACAACCCTATATAGAATATTCACAACTTTAAAAATTATAGCCATTTCTAATACTGGGCGAATAATTAATTTTCAAGTCAAGTCAAGTTACATTTATTATAGAGCACATTTAAAAACAAAACATTTAAACAACAACAAAGTCATGCAACTGTTACAGGCATTTATTCCGCAGCATCATCTCAATTCAGCTTTGCAAACGTCATTGGTTAAGTTAAAAGACAGCAGCTCGAAGTACAGAGTAGGACACAGAGCAGTTGTCTGTCATGCAGAAGTTGTGGAGATGGATTCCAGGTTTCTCCAGGCAGCATAAAAGTCAACAAACCTAAAAGGATTTAGGCTCCATCAAAATGAGAAGAACTGTGGATTGCATATATAAAATGAGGGGATGTTGAAAACGTAATATAGTCCGTATTTTTGTGCACAAACAACCTAATATGGGTGTGATTCTTTTAGAGGACTTGTTGATTTTACGTTGCACAGTTTTACGTGTCATCAGCACGTAATTTGAAGTTGAAAAATTCGGTGTCTGGGGACACGAAAAGCATCCCCATTGACTTAACATTGCGCAGCTTTACGTGTCAGTGACACGAAATTTGAAGAGAATACATGTGTCAGACATACGTATATGAGTAAAACCGTTGGGGCGAAAACCACTGCATTTTTGTGAGATCAGGTTGGCAGATCTGATAGTTCGGGGCAGATCTGGTCCAAAGCCGAGAAGAGGCAACAGAAAAGCCCGATCACCTTTCAGCCTGTTTTTAGGGACCGCCCAGACCATCAAAATAGTTGACCTCAGTGCTCTGACTGGGCTGGAAGAAACCAGAAGTTCTAAGATTTGGGGAGGCGCAGGACCATGAAGACTGTTAAAATCAAGCTAACAGATTCTTAAACTGAATCCTGAACTGCACTGAAACCAGTGTAAAGAAACAAGCACCGGAGTAATATGCTCACAGCGTTTAGACCCTGCAGGAGACGAGCAGCTGCATTCTTCACAGTCTGTAAGCGCTGAAGAAGAGAAGCTCTACTCCAAAATAAAGGGAATTACAATCGTCCAGGCGACAGGTAACAGAGCATGGATCGGCCTCTCCAAGTCCTGATATGGCAGACATGATCTGGACTTTGGCTAAAAGGCCAAATTAAAAAAGTTGGATTTGACAACAGAGCTGATCTGTTTATCAAATCTGAACCGAGTCAAAGATCACTCCAAGATTTCCTTCATAATTTTTTTGGGAGTTTTGTGACAAGGGGCCAATTACACCAATATGACTATCCAATACATCTGACTCACCAAATACAATCATTTCAATTTTATCCCTGTTTAGCAGAGAAAGTTCTGAGTCGGCCATGAATGCACCGCAGCAGAAAGTCAGTGGACCCAGAAGACCTGGTCTGCAGTGGCAGGTAGATCTGCAGGTCATCCGCAAAGCAATGAAAAGAAATGCCAAACTTATCAAAAGAAATAGAACCCAATGGAAGGAGATACAGGAAAAACAAAATAGACCCAGACTAGAACCCTGGGGGACCCCACAGTTGAGAGGGGAGGCAGATGAGTACTGACCTAAACTGACAGAAAAAACTACTCCTGTCAGCTAGATATGACAGGAAAACCAGTTAAATGCTACGCCTCTGATACCAACACGTGTATCCAAACGGGACAGAAGGATCTGATGATCCAGCGAGTCAAAGGTAGATGTGAGATCTAAAAGAATCAGCACAGCTGAACGACCCACGGTCTGCAGTTAAAGCAGATCATTAAAAACTCTTAATAACACTGTTTCAGTACCATTAAAAAGCTTTACAACCCGACTGAAACTTCTGAGATACCATTCTGCTCAAGATAGGACTGCAACTGATTATACACCACTTTCTCCAGGATTGTGCTAATTATTCAAAAATTATGACTAAACGGTAATTTTACAGCTTGACATCCGTCAGAAATGGATTCAGCACCAAAAATACTGTTGGAACAACGCAAAAAAACACTTACCACAAAAATTCCTACCACCTCATTTACTGAAGCGTTTTTCCCAAATTCGGTCCTGAATATACATATATATATAAATTTATATATATGTATATATATACATATATATACAATATATATATATTTACGAAGTCATGTAAAAATGAAGACACCACCCTGTTTTCTCATATTTCTTGGTCATTTTAATACCTGGTAACTACTAAAAGTACATTTGTCTGGACAAGTATAAAAATAACATCAAAAATGGCTGATAAGAGTTTAATCTAAGAACTGATATCTGCCATTTTCATGCTTTTTCTTGATCAGTGATTTTGGTTGTTAAGTTCTTACATCAACATCTATGGTAGAGTAAAACATCTCCGTCTACGCTTGGAACAACTATTCTGCCCTGAGACAAACATCCTGAGATGGCCTGATGTTCAGTATATATGCGGTGTAACAAATCCTCATGTTCATCCTTCGTATTTATGATGTTGATGGTCGCTTACAGGCTTTAACTGTGGAATCAGCATCGTACGCGGTACATGTCGGCCGATACCAAAGCTCAGTGCCTGATGTTAGTGAGAGAGGAGTTTATTTGCAGACATCTTGATTTTCGTGATAATCGTCCCGTCTGAGTCGGGCAGGCGTAAGTGTTGACCAGACCCCTCCCCCATCACCTCCCTGACCCCCCCCACTCTTTCTCTGTTCTGCAGTACTGCTGCTCTGGGGACTGGTGAACTCAGCCTGGAACCTGTGCTCGGTCGGGAAAGAGGCAGTCGCCAGTCAACATCGAAACCAGCCACATGATCTTTGACCCTTTCCTCCCGCCCATCAAGCTGAACACGGACGGACGCAAGGTAAGCACACCGATGCAAAGATGCTCGCTAAAACTGCTGTGGTGATGCAGACCGCTCGCTTAGCTCTGCTGTGGTGATGCAGACGCTCGCTAGCTCTGCTGTGGTGATGCAGACGCTCGCTAGCTCTGCTGTGGTGGATGGAGACACTCGCTAGCTCTGCTGTGGTGGATGGAGACGCTCGCTAGCTCTGCTGTGGTGGATGCAGACGCTCGCTAGCTCTGCTGTGGTGGATGGAGACGCTCGCTAGCTCTGCTGTGGTGGATGCAGACGCTCGCTAGCTCTGCTGTGGTGGATGGAGACGCTTGCTAGCTCTGCTGTGGTGGATGCAGACGCTCGCTAGCTCTGCTGGGGTGGATGCAGACGCTCGCTAGCTCTGCTGGGGTGGATGCAGACGCTCGCTAGCTCTGCTGGGGTGGATGCAGACGCTCGCTAGCTCTGCTGTGGTGGATGCAGACGCTCGCTAGCTCTGCTGTGGTGGATGCAGACGCCTTGCTAGCTCTGCTGGGGTGGATGCTGGGATGTTTTACTGCTGCTGTTGTTCCAGAGCTAGCATGGTTTGGTGAGGTGTGTGTCCCTGCAGACAGTGTGAGCTGTTTGTTTAAGAGTCTCCCAGAGAGAAGATGCAGCATCTTTTAGCGGTTCACGGATGCACTGCGCTGGTGTTATGGTTCATCCTGAGGCTCTGCAGATGAAATCCTGCAGATTAGTGGAGCATATTGTTTATTATTTCTCGTGTACGGCGGTGCACAGAGGATGGGAAACGGCTCCATCACGGGCCATATGACAGCAGCTAATTGGGAAGCCTTCACAGATGGGATGCTCTTCAGGAACTCCCACCTGCACAGTGAGACTGATGGTGTTCATGATCCAGCGGTGGGAATGGGGTCAGTTGTTCCAGAGGTGGGACCGGGGTCGGATGTTCCAGCGGTGGGAATGGGGTCAGTTGTTCCAGAGGTGGGACCGGGGTCGGATGTTACAGCGGTGGGAACAGGGTTGGATGAACGGGGTCAAATGTTCCAGAGGTGGGTACGGGGTCGGATGATCCAGCGGTGGGAATGGAGTCAGTTGTTCCAGAGGTGGGAACGGGGTTGGATGAACTGGGTCTGATGATCCAGCGGTGGGTACAGGGTCGGATGAACGGGGTCGGATGTTCCAGCGTTAGGAACGGGGTCAGTTGTTCCGGAGGTGGGAACGGGGTTGGATGAACTGGGTCTGATGATCCAGCGGTGGGTACAGGGTCGGATGAACGGGGTCGGATGTTCCAGCGGTAGGAACGGGGTCGGATGATCCAGCGGTGGGAACGGGGTCAGTTGTTCCAGAGGTGGGAACGGGGTTGGATGATCCAGCGGGTGGAACGGGTCAGTTGTTCAGAGGTGGGTACGGGGTAGGACGATCCGGGGTGGGAACGGGGTTGGATGATCCAGCGGTTGGAACGGGGTCAGTTGTTGCAGAGGTGGAGTACGGAGTCGGGCAGGTCGGAGGTGGGAACAGGGTCGGATGTTCCAGAGGGTGGGAACGGGGTGGACGTGATCAGCGAGGTTGGGCAGTCCGGATGATCAGCGAACGGGAACGGGGTCGGATGTTCAGGGTTGGAACGGGTCGGATGATCCAGGGTGGGAACGGGGTTGGATGATCCAGGGGTTGGAGCGGGGTCCAGTTGTTCCAGGGTGGGAACGGGGCTGGGATGATCCAGCGGTGGGAACGGGGTCGGATGGATCCAGCGGTGGGAACGGGGTCGGATGTTCCAGGGTGGGAACGGGTCAGATGTTCCAGGGTGGGGACGGGGTCGGATGTTCCAGGGTGGGAACGGGGTCAGATGTTCCAGGGTGGGAACGGGGTCGGATGATCCAGCGGTGGGAACGGGGTCGGATGTTCCAGGGTGGGTACGGGGTCGGACGATCCAGAGGTGGGAACGGGGTTGGATGATCCAGCGGTTGGAACGGGGTCAGTTGTTCCAGAGGTGGGTACGGGGTCGGACGATCCGGAGGTGGGAACGGGGTCGGATGTTCCAGAGGTGGGTACGGGGTCGGACGATCCGGAGGTGGGAACAGGGTCGGATGTTCCAGGGTGGAACGGGGTCGGATGTTCCAGGGTGGGAACGGGGTCGGATGTTCCAGA
>JALJCO010000098.1:0-68064 GCA_023101725.1 Atherinomorus stipes
AGTGGAACAGGTCTATCTGTAGGCCTTCAGGCCAGCCTCTGCCAGAAACAGAAAGAGTGGCAAAACTAGTGGTTTAATTCCAAAACGCTGCAGAGAGCGCACACAGCAGCTGTTGTCACCTGGATGATTTTAGCCCGGCCGTTAACAATTTGTAGTGTCCCCCCATTTAGATCTATTTTAACACGCATTGACATAATATGTGTAGACGCCCTAATCGACTGGTGCCACCTACTGGAGCTGACATAACCGCGTGACCGCCGTCTTGGATCGCGCTCCATGTGCATTTATTTCTGCTGAGGAAGTTGTATCCACCCCTACAATAATTATAACTCCCCAGATTTCTACTTGATTTTCACACGGTTTGGTTTGTTACAAATGTTAGTTACAATTACAAAGTATTTTTAAATGGTCAAATAATTTTTTTTCTCAATCTTTAACTTGTAATTTGGGTAATCCCGCATGATATGCTGTCAATACTGCGCTGGTTATTGCAACTGTAGGCTGCACAAAATATGTGCATAGTTGCTTGTTCTGTGTTAATTCCAGTTGGCTCTGGTGCTAACCTAAAGTTAGGAGGCCCATCTGATATGGAGGCAACATTGGATACGCTCCAGCATGCAATGAGGCATTCATATATATATATATATATATATATATGTCTATGGTTTCATGTAATCACTCAGATGTTTTTGGTTTTTGCCCCGTCCTTTCATTTGTGCTGCTTAGCATCCCCCCCATGCTGCTTCATCAAAGTTACAATGAAGATGAAATACGTATGAAAACGTATGTGATAGATATTGAGTGGAAGAGGAAAATTAAAATATAATTTTAGAATAAGTATGATAGACATAATTATTCTGAATAATACTACAGAGTATCCATTCAGAGCCTCAGAAGTGGCCAATTTAGCAGGACATGGATCAGAAGTTGCTGAACAAATTAAACTGTCTGCAGCCTTGAAGATGGTCTCTGGCATCTATTACACATGAGGTGTGCACTCTTTGGCACAATGCCAAATGGGTCCATCAGCTCGCACTGCCAAAAGCACACTGTTATGGCCAGCTTTTACAATTCATGTTAAAATGTGACGTTGGCAAAAAGGCGAAATTAAAAGACGCAATTAATGTCTGCTTTAGTTATCATTATATAAAGTGGTTGCAAATGTGTGAAGTAGTGGTGATTTGCTGTGTTGATTGTTGTAAATTCAAGAATGAAAACTAATTTCACTGCTGTAGAAAAAATATTTTGGATCAAAGTTACGCCGTGACTGCAATTCGACATTGTCCGCCTCGGAAGCTGAAGCACAACCATGTGCAGATCTGCCAGTTTTGCTCCCTTTCAGACATACTAAAAATACATACCAAAAGCCAACTGCCATGCAAATGGTTTTGTTAAATCATAAATGCTAAAATATACACAAATAGGGGATCTCTTGTTTTCTCTTTCAAATGGTCTTTTTTTTAATGGCAGAATAAGTATACGAGAATAACTGTACAGGTGAGAGAAGAAAAAACAAAAAACCCCACACTTTTTGATTTTGTACAAAATCCACCCATGGCACAACACAACCCCCTGCCCAAGCAGACACATGTATACAGCTCTGACGTAAACTTGTCCAAAAAATGTAATGAAATTTAAAAAGATAAAATAAATACATAAAAAAAGTTTAAAGTATGTATTTATCAGAGGAGTTTGGCTATTTCATAAACCTCATGCCTTGTTTAATATTAGAAGAAGGAATGGTTAACTGTATGTATGCTTGTGAAATTTGACATCTTGAAATCTCTATTTTTGTTAGATGTCCTGTTTGGTGAATAGAAATAGTGACTTGACTGCAGACAAAAGGGGTCATCATTTAAGAAACATTTGGAAGGGAACCAGCTCTATTGTGTTTTCAGATTGCTCATTTTCCTTTTATTCTTGTAAACACAATGTCTCAAATGTTGATTTTACAGGGTAATCATGGCAAATTTTGACCTGAAATGTCAACAAAGATAAAAAATTAATGACACTGCAGCATCACATCTAGGATTAAATTAATTGTAGCATCATAATGTTTTGAATAAGCAATTTCATGGTCATTAATCAGCAAAAGAAACTCAGGAACTGAAGGTTAAATGAGTGCAAACTGGAAGGAAATCAGTCATAAGGTAGTAATTCTAGTTCTGCAACCGACTGTTTCAGTCTGGAAGTTTGACAAATGTTTGATATGCACGCAGCATGGATCCGTGAAAGCTTTAGGCTACTTTAAACTTGTAATGCATGCGGACCAGTCCGATGCAAGGTTCGCTGCAAGACTTATCTTTTAACCGGCTACACCTCCAGCAGCAACGGAGTTGCATGGGTCACAAAAATGGCTCAAAAATAGCTCAAAGCTATTCCTTTAAAACACTTTTTAAGAGATGAATTCTATCCAATCCAATCCAACTTTACTTCTGGAGCACTGTCATCACAGTTAAAGGAGATGTATCCTGCTTCAAATATTCCAAAAGTCAACTACAGGCATATATCCCCTTCACCACTATAGAAACTAATTTGGTGTTAAATATCAGTTTTTTTTTATGTGTCTAATATCCAGCGTGGAAGGAAAACGGCTGACTGCACTGAAGCTCTCGACCAATGTTAACATGTTTTATGCCCATTTATTATTGTTGCCCCGAACAGTCACAGATTCTGAAGGCTCACAGATTTTGTTTTAACACTAACCTACAAACTCACATGGATAGCTATTTGTAAACACTGATGGATGACCAGACTCTGATTGCCAGAATAAAATAGACCACGCTGTTACACAAATATACACAAAGACCTTATAGAACTTACAGAAGACATAATGCTTTTTCACAAGCTGACACAATTTCCTCTGGTCTTTACGAAATTTCTGTACCACAGACAAGCTGTACATCAGCGTCTTTTCCTCCATGTATTCACAGCCAGTTTTAGGGTGTGGTGTGATCCACTTGACTCCACTCCACCTCTCTTTTCTACAGTCTGCTTTTTTTAAGATCCATGGCACTTCAAGCATATTATTAGCACATGACAGGGCGCACAGTAAACAGCCTGAAAGCTCTCAGTAGCTCACACCTCAAACTGACAGGAAAACAGTTGATGGGCAGTTATATTACAATTAAAGACTCACACTTCTCTCATCTGCAATCCGGTTACAGACATCTGGTGATCTCTTTTAGCCACAATCGCAATCATTTGCGAGTTCAGCTGGTCCATTACCCCAATTATGCTCCACCGTGTAGAATAATGAGCAACTAAAAGGTTAATATACAATGTAACTCCTCCATTATAGTACTGGGCTTCACTCTCAGTCCTTTCCACTGAGGTTTTTTTTTGTTGGACTATTTTTCTCTTTAGTTAATAAGTTTATTTTTTGAACAGCCACTGAATGCCTCCCAGAGATTTTCAAAAGCCCTTTCTTGCAAGTTGTAATGGGTAATCTGCTATGTGACACTTGCCCTCTGGCATATTTAGAATCATCAAGGAATCAAGGAATTTAAAATCTGAACTCATCCTTCTTCTGCTAGCATTTAGTAACACCACTGACCTTTAGCTTTACCCTACAAATACTCTAATCCTTTCCTCTGGACAATTTATTGTATTTGGAAATTCTGTAGATGGATTGTGGAAATGTATTCAAATTGGTAAATATGCCCCTGACATAGCTTACTCAAGGGTTTTAAAAATGTACAAAAAATTGTAAAAATGTTCCCGTGAATGTATAGAGGAGGCCAATATGCTGCACATTAGTGCAGAATGTTTCCCTGCTGCAACACCTGATTCAAATGACAACTTGATGTCAAACTCTACACAAGCTTCTTAATTACCCATTAACAATTTGACTCAGGTGTATTACAGCAGATAAGCATGTAAAACCTGCAGGACACTGGCTCAAGAGGCCTACAGCTTACTTCATGGGAATTTATGGCTACAGCACACACATGCTATGATTGACTAAAATGCATCATGCTCATCATCTGAGCCTCAGTGTGTTGCTATGATAGCATTTGCCTAAGTGTACAAACTGGAACTTAACTTGGTGGAAATATAATTTGGTTTGCAACTATTTGTTGTACCTTAGTTGAAATACTAGACTGGTGAAAAAAAAAAAAAAAAAAAAAAAAAAAGAGCCTGTGTTAATGTTCAATTAAATTTCAGAGGAACTCACTGAGACTTCTTCAGAGAAAAATATAAAATGACTTATTCTCAATGCATGCAGTGCTTGTTTCAGATTTCTTAAGAACAATAAATGTCAAAATCTTTATGGTAAAAAATGAAACACTTTAGGTTCAACGCATGTTTTTGAAAAGAAAAATAAAGAGGAAAAAATGGTATTTAGAAGCTTTTAATTTGCACAAAATTATTGAGCTTCTTTGTTACTTGGACATATTAAGGCATCCACAAGTTTTCAACCAGTCTCCACATTTCTTTAGTTTATATAAACCACATTAAAGCATCAGTGTGGCTTCGGCACCTTTCTTTTACAACGTGACACGACAATTTACACACTAATGAAAAACACTGTTGCTTATATGCAAAGCAGGAGTCGTGCAAGGAGGAGCTGGTATTAAACCAATAAGGTGTGTCTGGGTGTGTGCATGTGTGTGTGTAACAGAGAGAGAGCATTTCTTTGAAGAAAAACATGAAACATGATACAAACATTTTGAACAGCATAGTAATTAGAGAACTAGGAGTGGCTGCCGCCACACGCCACCTGCCTAAATTCCTGCAGTTTAACCCTCTGAGGAACAACCGAGATGTTTCCTTGATGCCTGTGTTTTGTTTACAATGCATTTTATATTAGGCTCGACCTTGCAAATGAGGATGCACGCCAAAATTGATGTCATTATACCAATGTGTTGGCTTTGGGTTTGTTTCAGTTGGTTGAGCAACTTCTGATCTCTGTAACCTCAAAGGCATTGCAAGAGTGCTTAATTTCAAAAACAAGAAGAGATGCTGGGAAGTATGCAGGTAGAGAGCCATCTCAATGAGGAGTTGTACAACACAGTGCTGCAGGATGTAACTATCAGGGCTGCTGCAAGCCATTCAGGTGTGGTGGTGCCCCAAACACACACACCCTCTCAGCTGTCCGCCAAAACATAGGAAGATACCCAGATTTGCCAATTTAAGTAAAGTCACAAAACTGTGATATCCATCAGACCATATCTCCAGAAAGAGAGCTGGAGGAACTTACCAGCTTACCACTGGTAGGCAATGTAAGGCGGTGGTGGTGGGGTCTATTCAAAGTTTATGAGGAAATCATGCTTGCTAAATATACATATATATATATATATATATATATATATATATATATATATATATATATATATAGTCGTCCTCAAAATTATTCATACCCTCCAATCAAAGAAAAAACTAAATTCACAATGGTAATTCAAATACCAAGAAACTAATAATATATATAAAAAAAAAAAAGAAATAAAAAAAAAAAAAAATCTTGCTTTTTAATCGTGTTTGGAAATAATAATCTAAAAACAAACAAACAAACAGAACTGTCCCAGACACATGAGAGCACATTTCCCCTTGAACAGTGGACCAAAATACTTGTCAATAGGTGCAGAAGTCTTTTTGAACATTAGAGAGAACACATGATTGCAGTGATTGCCTTAAAGTGTTGCTCAACAAAATGTTAGCTTTGGAGCCCCATCATGGTTTTTTACTTGTTTTATTTTTTGTGTGTTTGTTTTTAATGTTTCTTTTAAGCTACAATTCAAATCAATGTCATGGTTTTCATATAATTTCAATTTATCATTACTTTTGTATGAATAACTTGCAGGACGACTTTATACATACATACATACACACACATATATATGTATATATGTATATATATATATATATATATATATATATATATATATATATATATATATATATATATATATATATATAATGAAAAATACTTTATTCATCACAGAAGGGAAATTCAGCATTGTAAAAAGCTCACTTTTTTTTTCAAACAATATAACATTTATATGAAATGATAATATAACAATAATAACTCAGTCAGTCTTGTTCTTTAGGGTGCTGGCTGCTGGTAGGAATGAATTTCTTTATCTCTCCGTCCTACACACTGTTGATTCTTCACCATGTTGTGAAGAGGGTGGGAAGAATCCTCCATCATCTTCATCAGCTTGTGCAGCATTTTTTCTGAACAATCAGCTCCAGCGGCTCCAGAGTTATTCCCAGCACAGAACCAGCTTTCTTGATCAGCTTCTTTAGTTTCTTTAAGTCTCTGGTTCTGATGCTGCTGCCCCAGCGGATGGCTGCAGAGCTGATTGCACTTTCCACAACAGACTTGTAGAAGATCTGCAACATCTTGGTGCAGATGTTGAATGATCTCAGCTTCCTTAAGAAGTAGAGTCTGCTCTGACCTTTCTTGTAGATGTAGTCAGTGTTGCATTTCCAGTCTAGTCTGTTGTCCAGCTGAACTCCAAGGTACAGCTGTGTGAAAAAGTGTTAGCCCCCTTCCTCATTTCTTACTTTTGTATGATAGTCACACTTAAATGTTTCAGATTGTAGTTGTACTGGAAGTCTGAGGTGTACAGACTGAAGAGGAATGGTGAGAGTACAGTCCCTTGTGGTGCTCCAGTGCTGCTGATCACCATCTCAGACACACAACCTCTCAGTCTCACAAACTGTCGTCTGTTAGGTAGTGATAAATCCAGGTGGTGTGGAGGGATCCACCTGGAAGTTATGGAGCTTCACACATAGCAAAGCAGGCTAAATAGTACATGTATTGAAGGCACGTGAAAAATCAAAGAACATGACCCTCAAAGTGCTGCCTGACTGGTCCAGATGAGAGTGGGCTCTCTGAAGCAGGAAGATGATGGCGTCTTGAACGCCAAACCCATTACGATATGCGAACTGTAATGGGTCCTGAAAGGTGTTGACTTGCTTGTTGAGGTGAGCCAAGGGATTAGAAGGGGTGGCGTTAAAAAGAGGATCATACCGAAAATCGAGAGGATAAAAGAGGGAAAGGGGGGGGCGAAGGGGAAAAAAGGGCGGGCAATGACATGAGGGGATGAAAGCAAGGGGGCAGAAGAAGGGGGGAGGAGGGGGGGAAAGAAAAAGAAAAAGGGAAAGAAAAAAGAGGAGGGAAGGGGGGGAGAGATAGGGTGGGAAGCAGGAAGAGGGAAGATGGGAGAAGGGGGGAGGAAGGGGAGAGAGGAGAGAAGGGGTGGGAAAAATCATGTAAGGGACAGGGAAAGATACAATAATAATAAAAATAAATGGAACGGAAAAACGGGAAAGAAGCAGAGAGGGGGCAGAAAAGGAGTAAAAAAGATTAATTATTACTTTTCCATACCGTTTTAAAGCTCTCCCTAACCAAACCAACTGAGGTGCCGGGGGGAGGGGAAGGGCGCGCCGGGAGTATCCTTCCAGGAGTCAGAGAAAATAAAAAATGGATGCATATATTAAGAATCTGAACGGGGGGAAAGCGGAGAGGGGCGGATGGAAAGGAGAGCATAGCGAATATCAATCTATAGAGGGCCTATCATGATCCAAGGAATCTCTAAAATAAGGAAATATAAAATTTATTAAAAACAGAAGCCATGGAAAAGGGAGGGAACGGGGAAAAATACTAGGGACAAAAAAACCAATTAAAAAAAAATTCAATGACAAAAAGTAAGAAATTATAAAGGTTAACTCACAATTTTTGGGTCTCTTATACAATTCATTTTATTCCCTTATCTCCATCTCTCTAATAAATCCTTCCAATCTTTGCCCGGACCGGGAGAGACTAATCGTTGAAATACAAACTGGACACGGAACGCGTAAGAGTCTCTCCAGGACTTTCATGATGTGAGATGCGAGGGCAACTGGTCTAAAGTCATTTGGTTCAGCTGGTTGAGGATTTTAGGGTCAGGAACAAGACAGGATGCTTTCCACAGCACTGGAACTCTGTTCTGTCTCAGGCTGGTGTTAAAAAAGTGCTGGAGAACCCGACATAGTTGTTCTGAGCAGGTCTTGAGAAGGTCTTTAGCTAGCGATCTCACGTTACCCATCACAACAGTTGGAAGAAATGGTTTAAATGTCCACCGTTTTTCTCTCTGCCTTACCCCTGCCCTGCATCTTCTTCTCTTTCTCTTAAACTCCACTGGGATTTGATGTGTTATTTCGCTAACAATCTTGATTTGGGAGAGTTTTAACAGTTGATCCCGGTGGTAAACAAGTTTTCCGTTGCAATGGATACACATCATAACAAGTAGTGAAAAAAGCCAAATATGTCAAGAAAAATCTCCTGAATTGCACAGCCTTCAAATCAGCATAAAAAATAATCCCAGAAAAAACTAATCTGACAAGTAATGTCAGTAAAAAAGACAACTATATTTGAAAAAAAAAAAAAAACCTCAAAAGCTAAGAGAGAGCTGTTACAAACTGCTGCCAACTCGCGGCGCATTCCAGAAAATATATATATATATATATATATATATATATATATATATATATATATATATAGTGGGGAAAAATGTATTGAATATATTAACATTTTTCTCAGAAAATATATTTCTAATTGAGCTATTGACATGAAATTTTCACCAGATATCAACAACAACCCAAGTACTTCACACATACAAAGAAATCATTGCATTTATGTCCATAAATCAAATTATGTGTGATACAGTGAAATGACACAGGGAAATTTATTTAATACTTCGTGCAAAAACCTTTGTTGGTGATTACAGTCTCAAGACGCCTCCTGTATGGAGAAACCAGTGGAATACATTGCATTGGCCCATTCTTCCACACAAACTGCCTACAAATCTTCAAGGTTTCGGAGGCCTCTTCTGTGAACTCAGATCTTCAATTCTTTTGGGTCGGGTGATTGACTGGGCCATTCTAGCAGCTTTATTTCCTTTTCCTTAAGCCAGTTGAGTGTTTCCTTGGCTGTGTGCTTGGGATTGTCGTCTTGATAAAAGATCCAGCCTCTTTTCATCTTCAGCAGCTGGCAGATGGCAAGATTCTGGTCCAGTCTATACTTTTCTCCATTCATTCTTTCTTTAATGATATGAAGTGCTAGTACCACATGCTGAAAAACAACCCCACACCATGATGTTCCCACCTCCAAACTTCACTGTTACTATGGTGATGTGGGGGTGCTATTTCTCCTCCAAACATGTTGTGTCTTATGACATCTAAAGAGTTCAGTTTTAGTCTCATCTGACCAGACTTTTCCCAGAATGTCATGGGTTTGTCCAGATTTTGTGTTGCAAACTTCAAATGAGCATCAACATTTTCTTTCTTCAGAAATGGAGTCTTGCTTGATGTTTGTGCATGAAGGCCATGGTGGTTGAATACATTACTTCTTGTTTTCTCTAAAACAACTGTACCTGGTGGTTCCATGTCTTTTTTAAGCTCTCCATGAGTGGTCCTGGGCTGTTGGAGAACCTTTCTGATTATTGTTCTGACTCCTCTGTCTGAAATCTTGCAAGGAGCACCTGGCTGTGGCCAGTTTATGACTATGCCATGTTCTTTCCACTTCCAGAATGATGCTCAATGGAACTTTCAGAAGTTTAGAAATGCAACTGTTAGCAATGCCTTCAATGTGTTTTGCAATAATAAGGTTGTGTCTTTAGACAGCTCTTTGCTTTTACCCATCATGGAATGCTTCTTGTCTGACACCTTGGTGATGAGAAACCTTTTTAAAGGCACCAATCAGGACTAAACCAGCTTATATTACTTTGCACTGATAGGGAACATGATTACTTTCTAAATACTGACAGACTCCAGTTGCTTTCTTGGCTTTCCTTATCATGTGTTCAATACTTATTCCCTGTGTCATTTCGCTATATTACTTATAACCTAATTTATACAACAAACTCTGAGTGCAACCATGAACTCTGAGTTGATCTACATGGAGATTTGAAACTGAGTTTTCAGTCCCACAACAGCTGATTTGAGTTGGTTTAATCAACTCAGGGTAGTTCAACCCAGGGTTTTAAACACGCTCTACCATGATAAAAAGCCAGCATCAATTGAGCACCGATTCCATGAGTCACCATGGCAACGTAGACACAAAGGCGGGGCTGCACTCGCCATTGAAAGGAACAAACTTCTAAAGCCTCATATGGCGAGTTTGAACTGCTGCTGCTGCAATTTAAAAAAAAAAAAAAAAAAAAGACGGATTGGGAGAACATTTAAGGTAAAATGCTGACCTTTACAATCACAACGATGTTATAGAGTAGAACTGTTCAATGGTAACGCGACAGTCTCAGATCCTGTCATTATGATTCCAACTGGTTTTGTAATTACTTATTTGGTTAAATGGTTTGCGCATCTACCTTTCACCTGGGATGCTGATGTTCGAACCCAGGTTTATACATTTATCGCAGCCATTTTATTTATTTAACTTGGTGCGATCCCGCGATGGAGAAGCACTTTAAAGCAGAACTCAGTAACTTCAGCTTGGGGCTCCCCCTAGTGGCGTTCTTTCATTGTCGTAAAGTTCGTCGTACCTTTTATCAAGACCGTGGATGTCTGGTTAAGTCACCCCAGGTAACAGAGAGAAATCCCAGGTATGTTAATCCAGCTTCGTCGTACAGGCACCAGGTTAGTTTTAGAGAGTCTGTTACCATGGTAACTGACTGAGGGTTTAAGTTACCCCCTCTTCGTGCAACAGGCTAGAGTTACTCCTCTTTCTATGGGTTGAGTTACCTACCTTTGTGTTACGGAAAACTCAGTTTCCCGAATTTCAGGGTTAAACAACTCAGGGTTTTCATTAAACCTGCTTCGTGCAAAAAAAACCCTGGTGAAAATTTTATGTAAGTAGCTCTACTAGAAATATTTTTTCTGAGAAAAATGTTGATGTGTTCAATACTTTTTCCCCCTACAAAATTTACAGAGCATCAAAACACACATGGAAATAGCTACTATTCTCCTGGATGGTAAGCTAACTCACTTGCTAACTTGGCAAACATTAGCTGTCAGTTAAACTCCTCTGTAATACTTGTTGGACAGGCTGGCAGCAAGTCTAGCATTCCAACGGCTGGAATTTTTTTTTTCTTCCATTGCAACTACGACCTAGACACACTAGATCAGTGTTTCTCAACTTTGGTCCACTGCCCAGCATGTCTTCAATGTGTTCCTACTCCAATACAGCTGATTCAGATTCATGAACTTCCATCACTGCAGTTGTCAATAAAAAAAGATGAATGAACTTCCTCATCAAGTTCTTTGAAAACATGTTAATGATCCAATCATTCGATTCAGATGTGTAAAAGTAGTGTTGCCTCCAAGATATGCAGGGCAGAGGGCCCTGGGGAACAGAGTTTAGAAACATTGCACAAGATGTGTCCATGTTCCATATCCAGCCTTTAATATCAATTTCATTATTTCAAATTACTCAAAAACACACTCAAATAATTATGATTAATCATTATATCATTATATTTATTTTCAATTTTTTTAAGTAATCAGTTCTATTTGATTCATTATACTGTAGGCCTATTTGTATTTTTTTTTAAAATGTTTAAGAAATGTGGGGCCTGGGGTGAAAAAAAAAAAAGGAGTCGTGGGTGGGGGGGCACTGGACAGCACAGAAGGAGGGGGCGAAGCGGGGGGAGGGGAGAACAACGAGACAAGGGCGGGTGGGGGACGCGGCGCGCATAGGCGCCCGCGCAGGACCGGACGGGGCGGACGCGGGAGGCGAGGGGGGAATAGCTGAGTAGGGGGGAATAAAGGAACGAGGAGAGGAAACAGGGAAAAAGGGAGAGGAAGGGTGGACGGGAAACTACAGACACTTATAGATCGCGGAAGTAAAGAGGAATAAGTAATCACGGGCGGCGGAAAACAAGACGGGCGCTATATGAAGGGCTCTCTGGGGGGGGGGGGGTGGAAGTATATAGACGAGGGGGGAGGGGGGGGGGGGGGGGGGAAAGGGGGAGGGGGGGGGGGGGGGGGGAGGGGGAGGGGGGAAGGGGGGAGAGAAGCAAAAGGGGACGCGCCTTCCTGTCGTAAAGTTCGTACTTCACCTAGACCCCACAGCACACAAACGTCTTCTCTACCTGTCTTTCCTCTATTTTGATCCCTGAATATATTTCTAAGCTTTTACTAGCTTGTTGATGCTACTTTGCTACGTTGGTAGCAGCAGCTCGTCTCCCTCTGCTCAGAGTCCTGTGTCTCCTGCAGCGGGACGTTTTACCGTGTTTTGTGGGTAAATATGCCGTATTATGTTTTTCTCTGGTGTTAGTGGGTCGCAGGTAAGAATGCAAACTTTTATTTACCTTTTGTGGACATGACAAGTGATTATTGAGCCAATTTGGCCGTGAGGCTCAGTGCCGCTTCAGGCAGCGCAAGCATGAACAGATCTTCACTCACAAAGAGTTGATCTTAGAGCCAGGAGCTGGTGTTTAGGTGGTGGGAAGCTAAAGAATTGGTTTTAGTCTGGTTCTGGCGCAAACCAGTTCTTGAAGCAGTTCGGTGGATAGGGGACCTGAGTGCTGCATAGCAGTTTCTGTTGTTGCAAGATCTGTGTCGGGTCGGCTCAGGCAGACTTGCAAGTGCCGCTTACAGGCCAGAGACACCAGGGGGAGGCTAGGAAACATCGAATTGCTCCGTGAACACTTTATTTTGCCCCACAGGGATTTTGAAAAGCATTTATTGAGGTGAAAAAGTTACTGAGTTCTGCTTTGAACCATATCTGTTTTGTTTGTTCACCTTTTTGGCGCAGCAGGAGTGAGCAGTCTGTTAGCCCTGTTTGTTTGCACTTAACGGCACACAGAGCGTTCACAAATGGGGGGGGGGGGGGGGCAGAGAGTAGACATAAAGGCATCAACTGCTTCTTTCGTTCAAATGACCAATTCATGCCAGGTGGTGTGGATTGCAGGAATTGGTCAGTTTTACAGATCTGCAGCTCTCACAGTCTGATTTTTCCGTCCTTTTGATGAATGCATAATGTATTGACTATTGTCAGGATGGAAGGGCCATTTCACCCAGTATAACAAAAAGCATTTCTGAACAGGATTACCAACTCTGGCTTTAAGTAGTTTTTGATAAATTTATTGATTTACTTAATGCGTTTATTTTCCATTTAAATAAATAAATGGCACAATTAATTAATCATCTAAGGCGATAGCTACAGGTTTAATTCCTCCCTGCCAGTAGGTGGTGCACTAATACTCGCTTACTCAATTGATATTAGCAAATATTTAACTTACTTGTCCAGGAGAAAAGTTGCAACTTCCACAGGGCTTTTGAGCCCCTTTGCTACCTTCACTCTGATCCTGCTTTGTTTTTTGTCGGCTTGAATTTGAGAAATGTAAGACAGGAAGATGCTATTTCTACACATAGCAATACGTAACTATCACCTTTAATACTGGATTTATGTATTACATTGTGGCACCTTTCTCCCTCCATAAGAAACAGCTCTGGTGATAGTAAGAAAAAGATGATGACCTCACTCTCGCACCACAATCATAATTCAACACTTTTTCAGTTAGAAAATATTGACCTGCTTTTGCACATGACTACATTTAACCCATCAGATATCACACTCGACTTTATCCTGAATCACTTTTGAATCTCACTGTATGATTTGTTTTTTAATGTGAATGTTTTGTTTACATAATTACATTTTTGTTAGGATCAGTTACTTCTTTGTTGGCAGACTACTTTCAGTCACTGATAGTTTGATCACACTGACAAGGTGAGTTCATCTTCAAGTAGCGTGTTATCAGACACACCCTGCTCTGCTTCGGCATACACACCTCTGCTGAGAACACAGGCATTTTGGAGCTTTGGGGAGTAAACATGAAAAACAAAAGCGTGATTGTTTCCAGCTGGGATTGTACTATGTGGGTTATCTTACCTTAATGGAGTGAGTCTGGTGCTGTCATTACACACAACACACACACTGCATGTGATTTTAGAAAAAAGAGAACATAATGAAAACTAGCACACATATCTGTCTCTCAGCTGACAGATCAGGTGAGGATTTCATCTTGCTCTGTATTTCTCCGTTTATGAAGACAGTAGATAGCATTCATGACAGGACCCAGTAAAACACAATCTCATTTATAGATGTCTCAGGGAACCTCATTCGCCTTGCTGAAGGCACCCTTCCTGCATGTCTGCGAGGAAGCAGAGTTGTCAGATGTATGCGGGCTTGTCTTTACAAGGCATCATAACTACAGCAGTCTTATCAGTCTAGGATTAAATTTACATTAAATACAGAGAGGCTTGTCATCTGTCTGCAACTTACATCTTTATTTTTTTTCTTGGAAGTGAAATATTTTACATGAGAAACTGCAGAGAAATTATAGGCTATGCAAAGCATGTGTTGGTTTCATTGGGATTAAAAGAGGGAAATATGGTTTAAACCCTTATAGGTATGAAACTAAAAAACAAAAACATTTGATCAGTCTCTTTTTTCTTGTCATTCTTGACTCCCAGAGTGAAGGTGCAGAAATGTAAATAATAAAATAATTAATCTATGACAGTTAGACGCAAAAAAAATATGAGGAAGTGTGCACACAGGTACGGTAGTCCTGGCAGCAGCATTGCCCGTCAACACAAGTTAGACTGCAGAGATTTATTATTATTTTTCTGTCTGAACATGACTTTTCTTTTGACAGGGTAACTTCTAGCACGGAAAGAGTTCCAATCATGCATATGAAAAACAGATAAAGTCAATCACAAAATCATCCCACTATCACCTTTAAGAACATCTCAAGGATAAATGATCTGATGTCTCAGCAGGACCTGGAAAAACTAGTCCATGCATTCATCAACAGTCAGCTTGATTATTGTAACAGCGTCTTTACACGTCTACCTAAAAAATCAATTTGAGACCTGCAGGTCATTCTGAACACTTCTGCTCAAATTCCTACAAAGTGGGCCACATCAATCCAGCTCTGAGGTTTTCACACTGGCAGCCTGTCTGTCAAAGGATAGACTTTAAAGTTCTGCTGCTGGTCTATAAAGCTCTGCATAGTTTATGATCAATCAGTCCAATCAGACCATCAGTGACTCCTGACCCAATGTGAATCTACCAGACCCCCCAGGTCATCTGGATCCGGTCTTTTATCAGTTCCCAGAGTCAGAACCAGACACAGAGAAGCTGTGTTCTGCTACTATGCTCCTCATGTCTGGAACAAACTCCCAAAAGCCTAATACCAGCTGAAACACTCCTTAAATCCAGATTAAAGACCCAACTGTTTTCAGCTTCATTTGTAAATAGTTTTATTCAGGAGTTCAGATCTGCTCTGTTTCTTATACCCAAGTTTCAATTATTATTATTTTTTTATCTGTTTTCTTCCTCTTTTTTGAAAGAATACTTTAAATTATGCTTCTTATTAGAATCTCTTTAATTCCTTTCTTTTTCTTGCTTTGCCTGCACCCCATTGTTATGAAATGTCTTGAATCTGAAATTTGCTATGTAAATCAACTTGTTTTAACTGTACTGTTATTACATAGCTAACAAAAAACACAGGAGTTCTTTTGTTCCACCTGTTTTTACTTTAATGTTGAAATATAATACATTTCTAATATAATCCATTTCTAGTTAAAAGTCTTTAACACAAATGGGATATACGCTACATCACTTAAAGGAAACACATGCAGATATAGATTCTACGTTCTTGTTATGCAAAGAACCTGATCCACTCCTGATTGTTTTTACAGTTTGGTTTCATGAAGCCAACATGTAATCTTTTTAAGTGCTCTTGAGCAATAGTTTTCTAGGCTTTATGATGGTCTTTCAACTGTTTTCTTTCATTCATTTTTAGTCCATTTCTAACCCACTTAAGACTGACTCCAGAATCATTCTGGCATAAAGGAAAAAGGTATCTTCCTGAAGGGATAAATCACTATTGTTTCTTCACATAGATCGGAAATGAATCCATTTTAAATGGATTCTTGAGGCACTTAATTACTTGCAGCCTGTCACCACAATGCTTAAAGGCAGGGTTGAGGATCCTGGAAAAATGGTTTGAGCAAGCAACATTTGTAAAAAAAATGCACCTGGCCGAAGCCACACCTCCAGCGCGTAAAACTGTGCACCCTGATGGCTCACAAGGGGGTCGCCGAAGACAACCAAAAACAGCAGAGTGGCTAGCTTGCTAGTTAACAGCTGATTTACTGCATTTCTAAAAGTATTAATTCGCTCACCTCCATCTCCTTCTGCGGTGTAAAACATTCACACTGCAAATGTCAACACTTCCACGACTTGATCCACATCCATGTTTTTTTCTTTTCGGTGGATTTTAAGAGCAAAGAGCTGCACAAATTAACTAGCAGCTATGTTTGTTTACACTGTGAGACGTTTGCGTCAGTGCACGTGGAGGGAAAACAGATGGCAGATGAGTTTGATGGACATAGAGTTTTTTCATTCCTGTCCGTTCTACAGGTAAACCTATTTTTTTATTTATTTTTTTTTTTTGTGCCAGATATTTAATTATTTGGCTGCAATTGGGGTGTGAAGGAGATTTTAAGCAATATAGTAAAAAATGCTCCTGTTAAACATAATCCACCCTGCCTTCAATTTTTACCCAGTTTAACTGCAGCTCCAGTCATGGAAATGAAGCTATCCTCATGTTTAACCTCACTGTTTTGCATTTCCACTGAAATTTTACCCGTCATTGAACTTCTGTTTGCCTCTTCCACAGAACTGAGTTTCCACCTCATTTTTTGGTTTGTTTTATTTTTTATTGTTGGCAGGGGGTAATCTATCAAACGCCCCCTGTCCTAATGTCAAAGCCGTTGTGTTTACTGGGAAATCAGATAATACAAGGATTTGCTTGGAAATAAATTAAAAAAATAAAAGCACACCTCTACACCACTCTTCTCATGTTTCTGCTTTTCTGCTCAGATTTATTGTGGATGTGACATGAACGCACAAGGATCGTCTGGAAAACTTGGCCAAAAGATAATGAAGACGCTGTTGTGACTTCTTCAACTGATATATCCCTGCCATCACAGTGAAATGTAAGTGCTTGACTGAAAACGTGTTATCTTGCAATCACGAGCAGCTGACGATGTTTTTACTGAAAAAATCTATCAGATTTTTTTTGGATATATATATATATATATATATATATGTGTGTGTGTGTGTATATATGTGTGTGTATATATATATATATATATATATATATATATATATATATATAACACTAATGATGAAGATGCATTGACTTTTCAGACTTTTAGTGTTTATTGCAAGGACAAAGAGTGTGTTTGTGTGTAATTGTGTAATTTGGAGTCTTTTGCCTTTATTTCTTTTTTCTTTTCTTTTTTGTCTTTCTGCAGTGTTAATCTAGGTGTATTGTAAAAGAGTGCTTCTTTTGTTTATATGAGTCCTCTCCATAGTCTGTAAACAGATTTACTCTCAGAAGTTGGGACTAGGGCATAAAAAGTTCACTTTCCCATCTGGTTATCAGTGATGTAAACTACTGTCTGTATATGATAGTAGTTTATAGAGTTCAGATATTATTTTTCAGGATCTGGCATGTTTATTATGTCTGTTTTTAATTTAATTTAATCATTTTATTGGATTGTTTGTTGTGTTCATAGTTTATTGATTTACTTATTCATTCCTGCTGCTGTAAGAACTGTTCCCTATTAGCTCTGAGCCTTAGGACTGGTCTATTGATGAGAAACTGGTTATTCTCGGACTGGATGGGAAATTATATTCTTTTACATCTTTCTCTGTCTGAAAGAGGACGGCTTCATAGTACAATTTAAAATCAGAGTAATCCCGAATTGGGTTAGTATTAAAGGTTAAAGGTGATTACATTTTTGATATATAAAATGCCTTTTAGTTAAATAAATCAAGAAATTGTTAATTTTTCAGAATTGTTTTAATTTTTTGTAATATTTTTCTTTTGCAGCAGAATGTTTTAGTCCTTGATGAGAATGTTTGAGAACAACTGACAAACATTTTTCAGAAATCTGGAAAAAGACATTTGTAGAATTGGCGTTTGGGTTTCCATGGCTTAATGATCAACCCTAGCCTGTATTAGCCTAATCTGATTTTGAATCCTAATCTGAGCTCCAGGCCCCCAGCACACTCCACCCCCTAGTTGTAGTTGGTAAAACGAACCCATTTGACTAAAAATTGCTGTTAGTTAACTGAAAAATACTTGGAGCTGTGTTTTTGTTCTTTTACAGTGTTGCAATGTCTGAAGGACTTTAGGGAGACATGTAAGGACAGGGTTTCAGTCGTCTAGTCTACTAAAGATAAATGCAGAATTCCTGGTGAGACACCTTTCATCCTAAATGTGTTCTAGATGTGAAAAAAGCAATGTGATTAATCAGGATTGATTTTTTTGACAGCCCTAATTTATATTCATTTGTTCATATAGATCTATTTATATAATAGCTACCTAAATGAAGGAATAAACAAATGAAGGAAATAATCAGGAAAAAAGAAAATACTGGAATAAAATAAAATAATTTAAATATTCAAAAATAAACTGATCAATAAAGATACAACATAAAATAATATAAAAAAATAAATACATAAATATGAGTGATTCAAATTGACTGATATTGGAAATATTACAAGCAGGTGGATGATTCAGGGTAGGCTTTTATTTTCATTAAAGCCAACGCACTGCAATAATCTATGTTTTTCTTAAATTCTATCATTTTTACATTAAAAACAAAGTTTTATGTTCTCTGCTGTTTCTGAATTAACTGGATCTTTTCTCTCTTTTTTTTCAAAAATACTTTTTGTGCATAATGCAAAGTTTAGCTTAGCAAAAAGTTTTCAGCCATGCTGTTACCTGCAGGAATTAAAAACAGAATGATAAGCAAAAGGCAGGTCATTCAGTATCTTACAGGAGTAGCTTTTAAATCCAATCAAATTTTATTTATAACACACTTTTCATACAGAAAGTTGCACAAAATGCTTTACAGTACATAATAAAAACTGAGAAGTATTTGACATAAAAATTTAGACACCCCTGATCATACTCCATCTCATGCACACGCCACACACACACACACACACACACACACACACACACACACACACTTTTGTTTTTCTATCCCCGTGGGGTATATCCATTGACATAATGCATTCCCTAGCCCCTAACCCTTAACCTAACCCCCATAACTTATTGCCTAAACCTACCCTTGTCCTAACCCTAACCAAAACCTAATTGTAAGTTAATCTCTAAAGCCTAATTTTGACCCTCAAAACGGGGTTCGTACCTGTGGGGACCGGGAAAATGTCCCCACGAGGGCAAGACGTCCCCACGGTGATGGTAAAAATCCGGAACCAGACATTGTGGTCCCCACAATGTTGCAAAAACGCGCCCACACACACACACACACACACTTGCCCCCACCCCCAACTCATCTATTTTTCAAGTAAATGTAATATGCTTTGGTAACTTACAACCAGCTACTCACTAACTAAGTTATTTATTTAAAAAGTCTTTTCAAGTCATTTGGAAATACTGGTTTTTACTAAATTTTCAATATCATCTGTGCAGCAAGGGGGTGACAGATAATGAGCTGCAGAAACCAATGCATCCTTACAGTGAGGTACAACACTTGAGTACCTAATTAAGGTACATAAGATTATTTAATAATTAAAGTATATTTTCCAGAAAATGTGTGACCCAGAATTAGTTATTTGTCCACTGGATAAAAACACTGATCCAGTGATCCAGGGCTACAATAACTTTCATCCCAAAGATTTGAGAGGCCTCCTTTCTATTTCCTTATTTGCTTTGAAAAGTTTAAGGAATTAAAGACAATAACTCACAGAATAAATTTGGCTTCATTTGGATGATTTATCATTACTTGCAAGACCCACAGAACCCAATATAAAAACTTCCATATCGCTGATAAATACCTAAAGTTATCTAATCACATAATAGACAGAATACACTTGAATATTTTACACTTCATTTTCAATGAACCTATGCATAAAGCGTGATTCAACTTTGGCAAGTTATGTTTCTTTCAACCCAGCCCAGTGCTGGTGGCAGGATTTGGTGAGTTAAAATTAAATGTGTCCAGTTTTGTTTATGAGCTAAATGTGGACTCACTGCACTTTTATGAATGCAAAGTCATAATTAAGAACGGCATGATAATTTAGTTTTAACTCTGTAGAGCACTTGATTTGTGATAGAGCTTCTCTTTGGGATGTATCTTGTAACAGGGCCAAGCATTGTTTGCTCATTTCCACAGAAAGAAATTTTTGCTTATCTCTCCATCAAAAGGCAATAGTGAAGGCAAATACACATGCACATGCACACACCTACACACACACACACACACACACACACACAGGATGGACTGCTGAGTGATATCATTCCTTGCTTTCATATATGAAACTTACTCCTAAAAAATCTGCACACTGAAAACAACTTTTTGCAGTTGCATTCTCAAAACAAACACGTATGCAACAGGCTGAAAATGATGATGACGAAGTTAGATTCTGTGGAACTGGAATTTTTCTGCCGCAACTGCAACACAAAGTCTTTGCTAAAAAAAAAAGTATGCAGTAAAACTTTTACTTAGTATTGCTTTACCCCAAAACATATCCAGACATTTGCTAGTCACACTTTAAGCCTATCACAGAGTTACTCCAGGCTTCTGTATCATGTTCATGTGGACCACACTGCAGAGCCCTGGATTGTGAGCTGGAGCCTTTAATCTCTGTTGTAGCTCCTTACTGCACTTTGTACAATTCAGTTATCTTTCTCTTCTTGCATCCTTGCTGCATATTTCCAGGAAAATATTTTTATAACTGTAGTTCTCTTCCTTGAAGCAAGTTTTTCCTCCCTTAAGTAAACTAAGCCGACAGGTATGGCATATTTCCAGTCGTACATGTTTCTAACAAAAGCTCAGTATGTGTTTTTGTTAAGTATGACCATCGATGTCATAGTTTTTCTTTGTTAAGCTAAATACCTGGATTTCATTTTTTTGTAGCAGCTCTCCTTTAACTCTTATCACTGAAAGAGGACGGGATTGTTGTCAGGGCAAGCAGCTCTGACCTTTGCTACTGCTGAAGTTTAATCCAGTAATTCCTGTTCATATGGATGATACAGAAACTTCAAAATACTTCTTTTTTTTTTCCCCAAGGACATCTAAATACCTCTTTGCTTTATACTTATTGTTTGAACCGAACAAGGCGGCAGCTTTAATTGATGACACTGATATAAAGTCATTAATGTATCCTGGAATTTAATCATTGATTAGCAACCCAATAGAAAGGGAAAAAATCCACAACTTTAAAGGAATTTTTTTTTTTTTAAAGTTTGATTGGCTATTGAATATTATTAAACTAAACGTAGTTGAGAAAGAAATTCAGTCATGTCAGTCAGTCATTTTCTGTTATCCAGTTCAGGGTCACGGGGGTTGCTGGAGCCTATCCCAGCTATTATCAGGCGAGAGGCAGGGTACACCCTGGACAGGTCGCCAGTCTGTCGCAGGGCCAACACAGAGAGACAGACAACCATTCACGCTCACATTCACTCCTAGGGACAATTTAGAGTGATCAATTAACCTAACATGCATGTCTTTGGACGGTGGGAGGAAGCCGGAGCACCCAGAGAGAACCCACAGCCACTGCTGGAATTGTTCGAACCCCCTCCCCAGCCGGGAATCGAACCAGTAACCTTCTTAGAGAGAAAGAAATTGTTCATTTTAAATATTTATCATGAATTGTTAATCCATGATGAGCGAAAGTTGTGTTACTGTAATTTTGTGGGATTTTTGTCAATGATTTTGTGATTTTATTTTAAAAGTCAACTCTGATAGGACAACTTGAACCAGGAAAGTGGAGCTTCATGCTACACGAATGACTCCGAAAAAGTTACGGAAATTTTATTTCAGTCCATTATTTTTCTTCCTGTTAACTGTATCAGTTACTGTTAGATTATAGATCATTGGAATGCGTGATTAGTCACCTTATTAATGAGAGATAACTTGTAAGGACTGTGTAGAGGAGGGAGAAACACAGCTAAATGGGTTGTGCCCTCAAATCATGTGCCAAGATCTACTCACTCTTGTACTGAGTTTCATGGTGGATTGCATGACTGTAAACAACACATACTGGCCATTTTTAGACTTTTTCACAGACCTCATTTTGCTTTGGGATAGCATCCCATTTATCAACCAGGAGCTACATGGAGTTAGAACAATGGATAATAGACCTTTTTCACACTTCCTTGTTTTTTGACCGGAAATACACAACGGGCGAGGATCTTTGCTTCCGACAACAGTGTCTTAAGCTGGAAAGTCAAGTCATTGCAGCGCACCAGGCTGTTTTTCTTTTGCTCTGAAGCAGTCCAACATCCATTTCCAGGACTTTTCAACATCCATCGATGATAGACATTAATAGGGACGGAAAAACCGAAGCGTCATTAAACGCCGAGTCATTTTGACACGACTGCCGTGAGCACAGACTGTTATACTGAATGTGACCTCATCGATCCCTGCTGGAAACATTTGATACGGTCAGAGAGCAAAAATAAAATAAAATAAATACAATAAAATGATGTCCTTAACTCTTGCCTCAGTCCTGAGTTACTGTTTTCATCCATTAGTGTTAAAGCAGAAGAAAAGAGTTTTTATATTTTTGCCCTTGCATGCATGGAGATAGTTTAACTGTGTTGTGTGAAGTCGTGGCTGCTGTCATCTGTGGATCTTCATGGTGGACTGTGTTGAACAGCAGCGCATGATGCTGCTTTGTAGCCGTGGATTAATGTTCTCGCGTATGTTATGAGAGGCTGACACGAGGCAGTTCGGGTCCAGCGATCTTTCACTGGACTCGAACTGCCTCGTCTCAGCCTCTCATTATAACTTAGTGTCGAATAACTGAGTAACCCACAGCTGTACTAGAATAATACATGTATGTTACTCAAAGCTAAAACAGAAGCATGTTAAATAAAAGCCACCAAACATACAGAATATTATTTAATTTTATTTCAAACTCAGAATGAACTACGATCTCCTGCAATCTCTTGCAGTTTAACACGTTACAACGATATTCTACCATCTGTGATCCTTATTTTGTTCACGATCATTTAAAAACAATAATTTTGAAATCAGAGTGATCAGGGAAGTTTGACCAAACCTATATAACCTTTAAAAAGAAAAAAAGCATTATTTCAGCAGAGGCGATAATCTAGGAATTATACGTTAATTTGCGGACATTATGCACGTACCATGGATGCATTAATAACACCTGCATGGTCACGCTTTATTTTATGTCAATGTTATCAGAGCGGCTCTGCAAATTTCATTCTAATCTGATGCTTTCTTATGTCAGAAATGATTAATAATCGCGAGGTAAACCTCCTCTATAAACATTCGGTTTCGGACGTGATTGAATTACATTTAAAGCTTGTTATTAACAAACTCCCTCTCTTTTAAATCCCGGGAGCAGCTCAACACATACAAATGACAAAACAATGCATCGTTGGTCACATGATCGAAACAATGCGGGCAAAACTTCTGGTTCTTAAGATCGAGGCAGAGTCAAGTAAACGGGCTCAAATGTAAAATCCAGAGTGGAAACATGATCCATTTTTGACGTTTGACTGAAGTCTGGCCCTCACAGGAAGACCAGATTCTCGCCCATTACGTACTTCCGGTTTTTGTGAAAAAGGTCTATATACTGTGAAGTACTTTTATGGACATGTGTATGTCTGACTATCACCTTGTTTGATTATTTTTGTTTTGTTTTAATAAAAACTCAATTAACAGCATAGTTAGATCACTTCTTCGAAAACAGAGGAAAACTTTATTATGCAGGAAATGTGGCTGTAAGCACAAACTGCCTGAGATTTATAATTATAATCATAAAGCGCATACATGGTCACTTTTATGGACTTTTCATTTTATTGATAAAAAGACTAAGTCTACACACCTTGAGATAGTGTGCATGCAAAAAAAAAGCTCATCATCTGTCATCATGTAGTACCACCATGTCATCATGTGTAAGAGAAAGAAAATGCAGCCACTGGATTGCCTTTAAGTCTGATTACCTTTTTTTTTTTTTTTTTTTTTTACAAAACACATTTAAAACAACCACAGTTACCCCTAACATACAGATATATAAAATATATATATGAAACAATCTTTTTTTAAAACATTTACTCATTTGCAAATTATAAAAAGATAAAAGCTTTTGATATTTTAAAAATTCATTGTCAACTTAGTAATTCAGACTTCTTCAAATATCTCCAATTGTTGAGTTATTTTCAACAAAATACTGTCACAAAAACACACATGGATGACCCATTATTGATATATTTTTGGAAGGCTTATAAAACCCCTTTAATTAAAGGTACTATTGGTAGATTTTACAAAGGGTTTCTGACAGAAAAAACACTCTAATAGATACACTAAAGGAAAATGGGTTTGGATGGATGTGAGTCCCAGTGGAAAAGTAGCAACTCTCATAAATGGTGAGAATTCAGCTCGAAATGCCGAATGTCCATGATTATCACTGGGATAGGCTCTGACCCCGTTGCCCTGAATTAGATGAATTGTACAGAAAATGAATGAATGAATGAATGAATGAATGAATGAATGAATGAATGAATGAATGAATGAATGAATGAATGAATGAATGAATGAATGAATGAATGAATTCCTTCATATCACCTGCAAAAAGGTATATTCTGGTTTAGGTTCTGCCAACTGTTGGAAACTGTGTGGGAGTTGGGAAGCAGGACAATGGTATAATTTTTTGGGGGAATGGATTGGTTTTGGGAAGGTTTTTTGGGATAAAAACCTTCTACCTTGAGTTTCAAAAGCTTTAATTAATGTATTTAATGTCCTCAACAAAGCACTACTCTGCTAGATTCCTGGGAAATCTTAATAATTTGCATGGCCTTGGAAATATTTTTTGCAGTTTTGACAGCAGCAGAAAGCAATTGCAAGATCTTGGCTCCTTCCCAAGTCCCCCACAATGTCCCAGTGGACAAATACAGTGAATGAGATTTACATAATGGAGCTATTACATTCTCAATTTGTCTCAAAAGGACAACTTTTGTTGAATTGTGTAACAATTGTGTCACATAAAGCCGCTACACCAAGATTTTGTTGAAGTTATGTATGATTGAGTGAATGTAACTCTTCATCCCTTTTGAAAAATTCCTTTTTATAGAGCTTATCATGCACAGTGTTTTACTTCTCCCAGACAACTCCCCCTGCTTTTTTTCTAAGAGTGTTTGCTTCCCTTTTTTTTTTCTTTCTGTCTTTATTTAAAGAAAAAGTGGATACTAAGTGGGATCTTGTTTGCACTCTTGTATTCCATGTGGTGATCCATCTCCTGAAAACAAAGAAAATAAATAAATAAACCAAACAGCTGTACAATGTAACATGATTAAAGTCCAAATAAAAACAACACAATATGTCTCATTAAAATTTAGTGTCAAAGTAACTAAAAACAAACAAACAAAAACTTAAAAGATACAGAGTATACCAAAGAGGAAGTTAAAAACCAATCAGAACAAACATGTCCTCAGCAACTTTTTGAAAAGTAGTAGCATACCTAATTTATAACAGGATATTGTTTCAGTTTGGTGCCTGCCATCATGAAAGATCTCCTTTGGAGACCAACTGTGACTGAGGAACAGCTAGTAGCTGTTCACAAGATCTCAGAAGTCTGGTATTACTGTACGGAGAGAAGTGCTCAGAGATGTACTCAGGTGTCAATTTTAAAATCAGTTCTAAAGTTGACCGGAAGCCAGAGGAGAAGTGCAAGAGATGGAGAAATTCTTCATTTTTATTGGAAAAAAAAAGCCCTTGAAAATGATTTATGAATGTAGTCTGATTATGTCATGTTCCTCCGTATTCACTTCCAAGCCATGCCAACTTTATTTATAAAACAGCAGGTACTGACCAAAGAGATGAACACTGAGAATACACACTATAAATCTAGCAGTATAACACAGAAAAATATAAAACAGTAGCTGTGTCTCAAACCACGCACTTGCCCGAGAGCACTGGAATTCAGTTGGTAGTACGCACTGTGTACTTCGTCTGCACACTATGGGCTATATGCATACCTCTACTCCTTCCTGAACTTCAGACAGCACCTTTGCTTCCTGTCTTTCATGACTGGACAAACTAATTATTCCGGGTGTGTCTAGCCAGTTACTGAGGTCAGGCACATCTGGATTAATCAGTTTGTCCTGTAATGAAAGACAGGAAGCAAGGTGTTGTCAGAAGTTCAGGAAGTTGTGAGCCGTGTCTCAAACCACACATTTGCCCAAGTGCACTGGAATTCAGTGCGTAGTGCGCACTGTGTACTTCATTTGTAGTGCACACTATTGTCGCTAAATGCTGACCCAAATAGAGCACTGCACTTACAGGAAGTGACGGACTAGCATTGCCCTCTAACGTGAGCTAACCGTACTGAGCCGATATAAGCGCGGCCGCAAACAAATGACCATACCAAAACTGTCATCAGGGAGTGAACAGCTTGGTAGCATGCTACATATACATTCATAAACATGACTTAAATCAGTACAATACTGCCTCCGCTGCAGCAGGGGTTGCCACCACTTTGTTCACGGCCATTATTCAGCTCTGAAAACAGTTAGAAAGTCCCACTTCTTCCACTTGGTCAGCAAGATGCCGTCCGTTTAGTGCGAGTAGTGTGCTTCGTTCTGCACTGGATTTTTTACCGGTATTAGGGCAACATCCTGGTATTTTCAGAGCACTGAATTTTAGTTGAAACTGCACTTACACTCAAAAGTAGTGTCCTATGTAGTGCACAGACTGAGACACACCTATTGTCAGATGAAAAATTAAAAAAATCAAGACCATAAAAAAATTTTAAATTAATAAAATAAAATTTGATTTTGCCCATATACTATGCATAAACCAAATAACTCATTTACACACATAGTTAATTTGTATAAGTATAGTTCTCTACCTCACATTCTTAAAATGTCAGATACATAAACTGAGAGGAGAAAGTTGTCCTTTGAGGAAATCATGACAACTTTTCTCCTGGAATTCCACAACTTGTAAGATACAGAAGAATAATGAACTTTCTATGGAAAAGAAAGAGCAAAGATGTTGCTTGATTTCCCTAAACACACACAAACACACACCTTGTTGGGTGTGAACTTAATTTTTGATCATTGTGACACAGAAAAAAATGAAGTGGAAAGTGTCATTATCCTGTTTGGCAATTTTCAGAAGAATTAGGAAAACATTTTTGTACATCTTGGTCAGAGAAGCTTGTGCACAGTGTGTACAAATTTTACTGATACTACATACAGTAGTGTCTTGTGCTGAATGTGTTTTGTCTACCTGATACTCTCTACGTTGGTATGAATTTGATATCATGATGGTAGGATCGAAAAATAAAGATAAGAAATCACACAATCTTATTTTGAAAAAAAAAAAAGTACAGCAATTCCTACAAAACAAATACAGTGTTTGAGTTGGACTGGATAATTTCCAGGGATGTCGTAGGGTTATATTCAGTTTAGAATTGCAAGGAAAACCACCAGATGACACACAGCTTGCTGTTTCTGAATTAATTTATGCATAAATACATAGCAGTTTATGTAGAGGCTTAAAGGATTTAACAAATAAAGAAACTACCTGTGAAACAACCAAAGACTGTAAAAAAAATTATGTAGTATCCGGTCACGTCTTAAAAGCTGAAAGTGAAATCAGCTGGGCGTTTATCACCATCACCATCTTGCCATGTCTCGTGTGTCGTCACTCCCAGAAAATACTAAAATGGACAAAGACAGGATTGCTCCAAGCCTCGGAGCATATGATTGATAGCTAAGCTAATGCAAACCAAGCTAATCAGAAGTGAACAGGAATGAAAGACAATAGGCAGTTTAAAGGAAAGACACTGTCAGACTTTTGTTAACCAGCTAAAAACCGCCTTTGTCCAACTCTGCTACAGAGGCTTTCCTGGGCTTTCCTTTCCCCTAGCAGGGAGCTAACTATTAGCTTCCACGGCCAAAATTGGCACCTGGTCTGCCGCTTGTCAATCAAAAGTGTAATTGCAAGATTAAATTACATCTAAACAGATGAGTTATAAAAATTAAAAAAATCCCCCCCCCCCCCCCCCCAGTTGAAATGAAGGTAAACTTGACCTATTAAACCTAAAATAATTTTTTGAACCAGGCTGTAAACATGTTTATTTCTGCTGTGAAGTTGACCTTTTTAACATGGGAGTCCATGGGGATTTGCTTTGTTTTGGAATCAGACCTTAGCAAATGAAGAAAGAACTACAATTTGGGGGAAAGCCGTAAGTAGGCTCACTGTTCTCCAATAAGGGGGGGGAGGGAAAAAGGGGAAAAAAAAGGGGAAAAAAGAGAAAAAAAAAAATATATATATACATATATTTACCTCTGGAAACAACAGATATATGTTTTTATATATATATTGTCTATACAATACCATTTGTTGGACATGCCTATGCCTCAGTGCAGGTTGTGTGAATATGGAATATATTGATGTAGATAGACAAATATACACCAAATGTGTGTGTATATATATATATATAAAGAGCTCCATAAGAGCTCACAACACTATGAGAGCCCACTATCATATATATATACTGTATATATATATATATATATATATATATATATGTATATATGTATATATGATCTTGGGCTCCCGTAGTGTCGTAGTCGTAGTGCTTCGCGGCAGCTAGCCTACATGTAGTACTGTTTAAGCGATTGAAATATACTAAATGTCGTTTGCAGTAAATTATGGACACTACTCAGTCAGGACACTTGGATTACACTGGACGAGCAGTATGGAAGAATATTGCCAAGTTTTTGTCGACTTTTATGGACCTTCTTGGATTGGGCGCCAGTGAACTCCATTATATTAAAGTTGGGGGAAAAGGAAAACCTGTCCAGTCTCCGGCTGCATTTGAGAGATAAAGTGCTCCAGAGTCTTGCTCAGCATGAGGGTGAGTAGAAAATGAAGGTACATCATTCTGTGGGTGTTCTATTCCTTTAAACTACCAGTATTATTGTTATAGATCCCCAACTAGTTTCTGTGTGGTTACTTAGCAACACTGGGGCCAACAGGATGCAGTTGGGCTCATCTGAAAATGAAGAGATCAAGCTTCCAACCTTAATAATAATAATATACTGTACTTTATTCATCCCAATTAGAGTGCCAATTAGAAAATTTGTTCTCTGCATTTAACCCATCTCAGGTTAATGCAGAGAACAAATGAGCAGTTAATTACAGCTCCCGGGGAGGAGTTGGTGGGGATTAAGGGCCTTACTCCGGGGTCAGTGGTCATAAGTTAAATGTATTATAATGGCCATAAGTTAGATGTCATTTTGTCAATATTCTTTGCAGCGAGGATTGCCAATGCAATTCACTGAAATGTAATAAAAATATCTTTATGGCTTCAAAGGCTGCAAAGAAAACACTTTGGAATCTGACAAACTTCAGCTACAAACACATTTTAACATAATCTCTGAGACAGAAGGAATGCTGTTTTTAGAATTTGCATTGGCTTTTTGCCAAAGGATAAAGGAACTTCATTTACTTGGAAATGTCTTATGAGTTCTTATTCAAGACACTTGTTTGATGATCATATGCAGTGACATCATCGCATTTAGAAAGAATGTAGGTGAGATGGCACAGCACATACTGTTGAAGTCTGCAGAAGTAGGCCTATGTTATTTTCAGTGCTTCTTTCTTTCATTTCGGGACCTTCTCTCTCTCTCTCTCTCTCTCTCTTTTTTTTTTTTTTTTTTTTTTTAAAAGAAAATAAGTATTTCTTCTATTTCTGGTTGCCATGCTTCGGATTGAAGTCAAATTTTGGCTTCCACAGATGTGTTTGAGCCATTTTGGTCATATATAAGTTGAACTACTGCATTTACTGCTGTCTGTCCTCTCCAAACGTGAAAATGAAAATTGCAACACGCGCGCGCGCACGCACACACACGCACACACACACACACCCACACACACACACACACACACACACACACACACACACACACACGGGCTGGGCCACCCCGCCCTTGTCCCGCCCAGCGGTCCGACCCCATGAGGAGAACAGACAGCGGATCATGTGACAGCGGCAGCAGCGAACTCCTAAACTACAGAGTCGGACAGACGCACGCACTCACAGAGGAGTTTCGTAACTCAGGGAAGTTTTCGCGGAGCCATCGATCACCGGGGCGCCTGTTTTTCTCTGAGCCTGATGTCAGTGACACCGCGGAGAGCCGAGAGTCGCCTGCGTCAGTTTTTCAGCGGAGCTGCCCAGTTGAGTTATTCTCTGAGAGGGATCCTGTGCCGTCCAGCAAGGCAGCTGTGAAACTACCCACTGTCCTGATCAGACCGCGCACCTCCATCATAGAAGTAAGACCGCATGAGATGTCCCTGCTGTGAACTCTGCTCTCGGATGCGCGCCGGTAAAGCTCTCTAAAAGAGGTTTACGGTTAAAGATGTGTTGTTGGATTTTAGTGTAATTACTGCAGGAGAAGGAAAGAGCGTTAACTCCAGCTGTGGGCTCAGATCAATGACACAAACCGTTATGAGTCATTTAGTCACTGATTAATTGATAGCCCAGGAGTAAATTTAATAATTTTAATAATCTGTTTACTCTAGGAGTAGATATGTTAACATATTTCATATTTTTATGACGAAAATGTCTAATTTTTAAAGAAAAATGAAGTGGTTGACATGACTAACTATCTTCACAATAGCTAATAACTTATGTAACCCTAATATAAGTCAGCAGAGGGACAGAGCCCTGTAAAAAACATGCTGCTGGTCATTAACAGATATGGCTTCATTTTTATAAACAAATATATATATATATATATATATATATATATATATATATATATATATATATATATATATATATATTGTGTATATATATACATACATACATATGTGTGTGTGTTAAAAAGGACACTTCTGAATATGGGATTTATTTTATGTTTATGTGTAGATTTTATTATGATTTATTTTTTCAATGTAGATTTTAATATAAAATCTACATGAAATAAAATATTGTGGAATAACTTAAGGTTCAATATCTCTAACCTTGATTCCATCTGTTAAATGACAGAAATGCTTATCAGATTTTAGTATTTATTTATTTTATTTTATTTTATTTTTTCAAATTCAATACTCATATTTAATTTTAAATTTTACTTTTGTAAAATGATTTGGCTTATTTGCATAATTACATGGCAATTTTGAACTTTTGAGGTCAGACCGGCGGGCAGTGGGTAAAACATGAAGTTGATGCAGGATTGAGCAGTAGTGCGAGAGTTAGCAATGATGACAGGCTGCAGCATTACACACAAAAAGAAAATGTGTGACAAGAGTGTGTGTGTGTGTGTGAGTGAGAGTCAGAGATCAATAGATTCAAATACTCTGTCACACCTGAGTGTTTCTCTCCGTCCTTCAGTCTCACTGCATCTTTTGACAATACACCTCTCTTTCTCTGCGTAAGTGTGTGTGTGTCTCTCTGTCTCTCCCAGTTTCCTGTGCTTTGTTTCAAGGCTGAGGCTTGCGTCACACATTCCACTTGGCATATGAAGCCCTTATCCTGTTTAGAGCCCAGAGAAAGAAGGGAGGAGGAGGAGAAAGAAGGGAGGGATGTGGGGGGTAGACGGGTGGAATGAGGGCAACATCTCTGTCTTCTTTCCTCAGCCTCTTTGTTTTAAAGTCATTCTTTGCTCTCAGTCACGAAACATCAAAGAAAAAGATGATTATCTTTTATTTTTTCTCCTTTTTAGATTTTTTTTTCTTATTTATTTGTCCAACATGAAGGCAGCACACACATATGCACAAACATACACCCACACGCCCAAATACCCCACCCATCCCTACGCCTCCTTTCCTGAATCAACATGCTGATGTTATCTAGTGGAACAAAATGCGCACGACTGTGTGTACACGCACACACACACACACACACACACACACACACAACCACTGCTCAAAGGGCATGTCCTAGGGAACATTAGGGCTAAATATTAAGCTCCTGGATGCTCAATAGTTGGTGATTCTCTGTAAGGGAGGAGGACACTGCTCCACAGACAGCCGTAAACCTAAAAAGCTGAAAGTAGTTACACAACTTCACTCATGCCAGCACACACAAGCACGCTCAAATTCATGTTTGAGACACGCACACGCTCAACTGTTCATGAGTGCGTCTCTTAACCACTGGATTGAGCCACAGCGACGGCTACCCCCCCCCCATCCGTACATGCGCACACACATACACACAGTGTGAGGTTCATTGAAGTTTTGTCATATTTTGGTTGAAACCCACTTCATTTTCTTCCCCGTTTCTGTCTCGTTGTTGTTTCCACTTCCATTCTGGCACAGTTCGGTCGCAGCGGCTGTTTTCTTTGCCCTCTCTCCTTCTAAATCCAAAGCCCCCCTCTTTTCACTTCTCCTCATTCTCTGAGTGGGGAGGTGCAATGTGTGGTGATGGTGGGGGGGTCAGACAGGAAACCGCAGGCCCCCTGCAGCAGCAGCCCCCCCATTTGGCTTCAGTCTTCTCTTCCTCCTCCTCCTCTCCTTTACGCCCCCCGACCCATCACGCAGTTTGGAAATAATAACAGTCAGGCTGAACTCTCCGGGCTTCCGCTTCTCTCCCTCTTTCTCCCTCTCCTGGCACCGCTCCCTCCCTCCTTCCCGCTGTCCTCACTTGTCTGGAAAACATCAAATCGGGGCTCTCTTTGACAAGTTCGACTGGAGGTGTGCGCACGTGTGTTTGCCTTTGTCAGTGTTTGACAAATCCACTGTGTCTTTAAACCTGGGTATCCACATTTGCGTGTGTGTGTCTGTGTGTGTGTGTGCGTGTGTGTGACGATGGATCCTGTTTCCTCTCCCCTGCTGATGGCCCCCTCTGGCTTCCCCTGAGGTCTGCAGGCCTGCAGCCTCACCGTCTTCTGGAGAGGAGCTGAGAGGGACTATGTGTCTGTACATGGGTGTATAAGTATGTGTGTGTACATGGGTAGAGGAGTGGGCCAGGGAGCTCATGAAGGAATGGGAAGCCAAAATAAGAAGATTGGGGGGGCTTTAACTGGGGCCTTAAAGTAAGAGGAGTCAGCAGAACATGTGTTATTAGGGGAGTCAGGAGCAAGAGGTGAAGTACGGGGTTGAGATCAGGGAGCAGTTTAGGGGTGAGAGGTTTAAAAGAGTAAGAGAGGAACCGTGAAGCAATAAGACACAAGAGAAGTGCTCTTAAAAAGTCAAAGACTGGAGCATCAGCTCACCACCTGGAGGAGTCACGCCATTAGGAGCTTAAATTAGCACTAACAAAGAAGCATGAGTCAAGCTTCATTGTGTAGCAGAAGTTCCACTCTTGGAGCAGTGAAGCAATATTGCCCAAGCACTGTTGGAGTTGGGCAATTTCAGGTTGAAGTGACAGCCGTGACATAAAACAGCGCTGTTCTGACATGAGGTGAGACTGACGAGGAGAAAGAGGCTGTAAAGTTTAGAAAAGTCCGAGTCAGGAGTGGGGATGTGTAGGCTGACTGTGTGTGTGTGTGTGTGTGTGTGTGTGTGTGTGTATTTCGGCATGTTCTTGGACAAAGCTGTTGTCTGGAGGTTTCTGGTCTCTCTGGTGATCTCATCATCTCCAGCCTGTTGCCATTAGAGCATGTGTGTGTATGTGTGCGTGTCTGTAATAATTTAGCCCTTCGGTGATTTAGTGTGTGTATTCTGTTGAGCTAGCAGAAACTCAGCGAGTCGGTAGCCAAAGGCTCCAAGCCACAATATTTTCCCCCTCGCTCATGTTGTTTTATATCATTCATGGAGAGGGAGAGAAGAAGAAGGAGAAGAAGAGGAGCGCGGGGGGTGCTGTGTGCTTCAGATCAGTACAGTAGTAGGGACATGAGGGAGCGAGTGAGGAGGAGGTGTAGGAAGATCTGGAGGAGAAAGGATGTAGGAAGTGTTTGCTGAGTGGGTTGGGGTTGGTACACAGTAGCTCTACTGACCTAGAAGGACAATATTTGCAGACACGCACAAACACACACCCACTGGTGCACAAGAGAAAAATGCTTCTCAGGAACTCGAGCGCGGCTTCTTATTTACTACATATGTGCAAGAAACACTCACCTCAAGAGGAGGTGCAGCAGCTGCCAAATGAGAAATGAAGCTACAGCTAGAATCATCTTCCTCACTAATAACTAAACCTGCATCACCTTCTATCTGCTGAATCCTTCTGGTCACTGAGAAGAAAGTAAAAGGTCTGTACCTGCTGTACCTGATCTCATCGTCCCCCAAGCTGCTGAACATTTACGCACAACTGTGATGAGCAGTTAGCACAAAGACAGTAAATAACTCGTCTTTGTGTTTTAAATGACACAAATCTGAGCTTCACATGAACGGGCCTGTCAGAGGGGACAAGTATGACTGGCGACCTCTCACAGGAATGGTATGTTCCCGCATGTGCACGAGGTCTTTTTAGGAATTAAACCTGCAGAAGAGGTGCCGCAGGCTGTTCTAGTTTTTGTGAAGGATGAACTAAAACGAGTAAAATTCCTAGAACTTTTCTTCTGCACGTGAACATGTATGTGCGTGTTCACAGATGCACACACGTGTGGATGTCTAAAGCCGTTCTGACTGATCTCACTCTGAAGTCAAAAGATAATTGGCGCTCACTGTATTAGAGAGCTTCAAGGAGGCTCAGTGTCAGTCTAATCTTTGTTTATCTGGACTTAACTTTGATTTTTTGAATAGCACACGTGACAAACTCATAAAGAGTTGTTGAGAAATATTAATGTGGCCTCCTATGAGCCTCCACAGGGAAATAAAAAGGATTAACTGCTGTAATTGTACACAAACCCACAGAATGTAAGTAATTGCCTGCTCCACCTGTAGATGGCGCTTTTCATCAGGGCTGAATTTGCAGGCACAAACTACTTTGTAGCTAATAATTGTTTTAAAAAAAAGAGAAAAAAAAGAAAAGATGAATTAATTCTGCATTATGAATAAGTTCATGAGCTGAAGGAAGATCAACTTCTCACAATTTGTGCATACTGTTATTCTAAGAAACATTTATTAGTTTGTATTGTGTGGGAAGTGATTCAGTTTCTTGTCGTCATCGTCGCCCCCCCACTCCCATTTCTAAAAATACATCTGGTACCACTATTTATAAGCAGCATTCAAAGATCCATTAGATGATTTTTGTCATACAGTTCAGGTGTGGGGCAGCTTTAAGGAAATTTTAACAAGCCCTTTTCAACTATATCAGTCTGTTTTGTCCTGAATATGAAAATCTTTATGATTATTATTCCACCTGATTATAAACCAGCTTTCATGATACAGAGAAGTTGTATTATTACCAAAAATACAGATAAAAAAGACATGAAATGTACCGTACAATTTATTCTACAATGAGTCGCTGCTTTTATCTGGTTAGTTTCAATTCTTGCCCCGACTAAATGAGTGTGTGTGTGTGTGTGTGTGTGTTTTGATTGTGGACACTTGACGGTATTTTCTCATAGTTTTCTGATATTTCCTACATTGTTTTTGGTGGTTTCCAGTGATGACGCCTCGTTTTTAGGAGTAAGGACAGATAGAGCTGCAAGTTTCTGGAACTTCCACAAAACCATACTGGTTTTACACACCCGAAATTTCCTTTTGGAAGTTTTGATTGCCTTGTTTTTGGAGTGAAAGTACCTGTAAACTGCTTCCTTTCTCCTTTTCCTGTCTCATGATCTATTTCTGCTTCATACTGGCTCATTTTGTCGGCTCAGTGTATTATTCACAGCCACAATAGGACAATCGCTTGACCTCTAGTTGAACTGTAGTACAATTCAAACCAGGATTAGGAAACACACCCTCAAAACGCACACACACACACACACACACACACAAACTTCCCACCTGACTGAAAGCTTTTTGTTGCTTTGGAGCCGGGCAAAGGGTGAGGCTTCAGCCGTCACATTTACACCCTTCCTGGCCCAGCCAACAAGCATCCTGCTCTTCCATTGGTCTGCTCCCCATCTGGAAACGAGTTGTATGTGTGTGAGTGTGAGTGTGTGTGCGTGCGTGTGCCTTCCCGTATGTGAGCACTAGGGCGTGATGGTTTGTGTTCTTCCCCATTTGTTAATAATTAAAGGCTAACTTGTCTCTAGACTGTGGACTTTAAACAGGTCACACACAAACACAGGCACACACAGGCTCCCCCAGGGTAAATTCTTTGACAGTTCATGTTGCCTTAATGCTTCAGTGAACAAACACACACACAATAATGCTCATAAACACTCTTATTTAGGTGCAAACAGTCGACCCAACTGCACCTGGCCATTCAAAGCCAAGGTAACTGGAACCGCCTTTGAAACCTCACACCGTTTTATCCACATACTTGACAGACCTCAGTAGGTGGTAAGCTTGTGTGAGTGTGTCTGCATGTTTGAGGTGTGATGTGTTAAGTTTCAATGTCTTTTTTGACACTAGGGAGTTTCTCGGGACATCACACCTGGAACTAAAAAACAATGCACCCTGAAGTTCTGTGGAGCATTTTCAAAGCCCTGTTTGCATTAGCAGATCTGGTCCGGGACAGGACAGGATGGGTCAGTACGCATTTTGTGATGTTTCCACAGGCAAAAACTGGAATGGGCATCAAATACCCAACCCATACCATCCCCCATACCATCCCACTTTTTTGGACCCTTCCGTTGGGGTAACAGTCTAAGCAATCCGACCCAAAAAGGTGGAGCTTGACATGCTGCAATCATTTAATTGGCTGATTAGAATTGTCACTTTCTGTGTGGCATTACAAAGAAAGCAGGAACAGCTCCATGTTGATCACTATCACCCTTGCTGATGAGCAAGGGTAATAGTTGGCTGTGGAAATTAACAGATATCAGGGTTTATGAACCGCACCAAGACTGTTCCATCCTGGCCCGCACCTGTTAGTGGAAAATGGGCCTAAGTATCTTCAGACTACGCCCGCACTGTAAAGTGAGGGAAGGATGTCTAAAATCAAACAAAAATAGGTTTAAGGTCATTTTCTGTAGGGATTTAGTGGAGAGGTTTATCATGCTCACACAATGTGCAGTTATCTTTCCGAACAACAATCCAAGCTTAATCTTTCTACTTTCTATGACTTAGCATTCATCCCTGTGAAAGATGTGTGTGAGACACAATTCTGAAGTTTGGAAACATGACTGAACTATTAAAGTGCTTGATTATCTGCAGAATGAAATTTTCCCCCTTGGTTTGCAGACACTAAAGTAAGAAGTAATGTCCTTCTGCAGGGTTGTTTTGACACCCTCAATTCAAATCAGGGTGCAGAACTTTTTATTCCTAAAGGGTTTTTATTCTATACTTGAGCTGTAACTAAAAACTGCACTTATTTTCACACGTTCACACAGGCAGGGATGCATTTTACATTTGCCAGAGCTGAAGAGGGAAGAAAGCATCCGGGAAAAGTTTGCAGTGCTTCAGATAGAGAGGAAACTATGGTCAGAAGGATTACTGTCACCAGACAAATTGATTTGATTGTAATCGCTCTTTCTTAAGTGACTCCTACGTGTGGTTAATGTGTGCTGACAGTTGTGTGTGTGTGTGTTTGGTTTTGTAGGAGCCTGGCCTGTGCAGCCATGCTGATGTATGATTACCCTCTGAAGACAGACATGGAAACGGTAAGACAGTTTGTCAGTGTGGCTTTGGATGCTTGTGAATGTGTTTTTGTGTGCTCCTGACATGCCTGAACAAGTTGTTGATGCCCCTTTCACACCCTTCCACCACCAGCCCTTCCCTCCTTCAGACAAACACACAGGCAGATGCAAACAACTTACACACACGCCTGCTACGTGTCTAGACAGATTGGTTCCCACATTCCTACTCTTCCTGGACAAACAGACTGCTGTACAGTGGACATTTGCATACAATAGTCATACACCATGCCAGGCAACAGGCTAATGCGTACACACACGCACCACTATACATAACAGTTACCTGCTCATAAACAAAGCGTTTACATAATTTTTTTGGCTGGTTGTGGTTGTTTGTGTGGCTGAAACTTGTTTTTCATGTTATTCAAGGCAGAACGGAAATGTTTAACTCTCTGCTCTTTTGTCCCCCTTCCCTGCTTCCTTCTCCTGTATCCTCTCTTTCTTCTCTTCAGTCCCTCTACTTGGTGAAAACCCCAGAGCGATACGGAGTGATCTTTCCCCCTCCCGCTCACTACTACCAGATGCCCATCTTCCCTCCGACTCACACCCCCAGCAACACACCACAGACCCAGCTGGAGCCTGTGGATCTGTCAGTTAGCAAGCGCCCCTCCTCTCCATCCCCTCCTTGCTCCTCCACCCCCTCCTCCGCCTCCCCTTCCAGCTCCCCGTCCACTCCCTACAGATCGCCGAGCCACGCCTCTCCCCGCTCCCCGCCTCCGCACTCTCAGCGACATTCGCCCTCCCACGCCCTGTCGCCCACCGCGGGGCTGCATTACCCCACCATGGTGGCTCCTCTGATCCACTCGAGCCCGGGGGTCATGGTGCCTCTGTCTGTCCTCTACCCATCGCCTCTTCCCCTGCCGATAATAGTGAGCCCATCCGTTGCCGGGGACGACGACCGCCATCGAAGCAGAGAGCACAAGTCAGGTGAGACCTGTTTACTGAACAGGTTTGTTCATTTAAAGGCACATATAATCCTTTCTGGGTTTTTCCTTTCAGTCAGTGTATTAAAGCATTTTGTACATGTGGAAGTTATCTCCCACAAAAAACACTGATCCTGAACTGCCTGAAATGCTTCCTACAATACATCTACACAACACCTACCAAGCACGTAGTTAAATATGCTCATGCTGAGTATGACCAATCAGCTTGCCAGTTAGAGCAGACTGGGCATTTTGCAGTGGGAGCACTAAAGAGGTGGGAACTAAAAGAAACTGAGATGACAAGAAGTGCTGCAGTGATGTGAAGTGTGAGAAGTATTTAAGTACTTAAACCCACAATTTACCATTATTAAATTTAAAGTGACATGGTTCTTTTAAATTGAACTTGAGCTCTACAAACAGGGCACACTGTGTTTTCCTTGGTTGCATAACTAGCGCTGCGGTTAGAGCTAGAGTTCAGCCTGACCTTTAGAATGGACCACCGTCCTTGTCCCGGTATCATGTGAAGCTTTATTGAGTCATTCACTGAAGTATAAATGACACTTATTATAAACTTGGGATTTTATTGAAGCGGATTTCAGTCTTTCTGACAAATTTAGCTATGTGACAGAAAAATGTGTAAATTGTTTGAGTGGAAATTTATTTGCATTCATAGGTATTTGAAACATTCAAACATGAGGTCCTTAAACTTTGGGCACTTTGAGAAAGGAAAGCGCCAAACTGTACTTTAATGGCCATTTTATAGACTTTGCTTCAACTCTGCACTGAAGCCTGCCTATTTCTTTTTCTGCTTCACTTTATCAGATTTGGCCTTTGATAATGTTCACACAATGTTCATTTTATCAGGTAACCCAAAACGTTTTCATTATTGCTATGTGCCATCTTCATTTATTAACCCATAGCAACACAAACCTAGTTATACATTACACATCTTAACAAATCTCCAAAGTTTTTCTTTTACTATGACTCCAAAAGTCATAGCAAAAGTCAGAATTTATAATGAGTATGCAATTTTTGAGGAGAGGTGTGAAATATAGGCTCACTTTATTACTTACAAAGTAAAGTAGTACTTGTAAAAAGATTACATTTTAAGTCCATTTTAATCTAAAGTATGTTGAAAAGATTTTGGTCTATGAGTAAAAATAGAATGCAAGAAATAAATATATCATCCACTTTAGCTTTTACTAAAATCAAGGAAGCACATTTCACTTCCTATGTTTTTAGAATAACAGTTTCAGCATATTTTGTGTCATAGGAAATATGCTTCATTCTTGTTCTGTATTCTGTAGAAAACTGGAGGTCACCGAGATCAGGACAGTTTCTGAATGACTGACCTTTAACGGAGGCAGACACACTTACTGTAGTAGTTACTAACTTTTTTTTCAAATCACTTTGTATAATGGACATAGATGGACTTATCTATCTAATGGAATAAGGACAGAAATATTAAGACTGAAATTTAGAGCAGAAAAATGAAGATTGGTCTAAAAACTATAACTTCATAGTGGCGCCAGAGTTAATCACAAAGGATTGCCAACATTTTTCATCCTGTTAAACTATCAGTGTGTTCATGTTAATGACTCCCTGTTGTCTTACATCTTCTCAGTTCACTCCATGAAGCCCCCTGAGCTGCGAGGTGATGTCCACGACCTTCACAAGCCAATCAAAACAGAGAGTCATCCGGACCTCTCTCATGACCACAGCAACGGCCTTGAGATGACATCATCAGTTATCAGGACGACACCCGAGTACGAGTGAGTAGCGCACAGACACACAGAGCCGAAAGTTTGAAGAGAAGCAGCAGAAGTTTCACAAGCTGCAAAGCGTGCTGCCATGTGCTTCCCCTTTGGCGTCCATGGAAGAGTGGTGGTCAGAGACTCAGTTTCAGCCAGATCCATGACAACAGTTTTTAAAAAGGCAGGTGCAGAACCAGACATAAGTTTCACAACACAGGGGCTGATGAGCTGTGCTGTCTCTGGGGAGAAAGAAAAACTGTATTCTGGAGACATCCAGAGTTCATCTTCATGCTATGATTTTTTTTTAACGGGGGGGAAACCGCTCATCCACTGAGCAAATAAATGAGTCAAAACCTAAACACAGCAGAGCTTATCTTACTCTCACTGTCACTGGGGAAACTGTCTCATATGTTCTCACAGCTTAAATTCATTCAGTTTACAGGAACGAGACAAATTCCCACATTTTTTATTTCCTCTCAAATAAAAGAACCTGATCGGTGTGTGTGTGTTGTGACATGATGGCAGTGATTGTAAGAAACTTGTAGTTTGCTTTTTTGTCCTAAGTCCCTTTGGAAAAAGGGTCAAAGTGCCATTTTGTATTCTCATGATTGATAATAATCTACATTTCCTGTCAGCTCTCGCAGTATATTGCCTATTAGATAGCAAAAAATGTTCAGTAGGTTAAGAATTTGTTCACATACAAATACAAACACATCCATATTACATACTGTACAACCATGTAACACAGGAAACACTGTACATACTGTACATGAGGAGTCTGGCATTTGTCTCTGGTGTTTTGTACTCTCTGTCTTTCTCTGGATCCATATTACTTTTTTTTTTATTTGCAACGTTTTTAACCTGATGCAAGTTCCTGACAGCCATCTTGATTTTTCCACCTCTTTCTCCCCATTCCCTCACTCTAAGGCCTCCTACTGTATAATGTCTGATTACTCCTCTTCCCTCATCCCTTCCTCCTGCTCATCATCTCCCATGTCTTCTCTGTTCTCTTCAAAATGAAGGCTTCTCCTCAAAGAAATAATTGCAGGTTGGTTACACATGTAATAGTCATGCTCTTGAAGTAGTTCTTACCTGTTTTTGTAAGCGTGTGTGTGTGTTTGTGTGTGTGTGCAAGTTGAATCCACCCCATCCTTTTCTGTTGTCATCGAGTTGGTTGCCTTTACTGGCCGCTCTTGTCACCATGCCAACTGTGAAATAAAAGGGATCCTCAAAAAAAAAAAAAAAAAAAAAAAAGTTGGGTGTGACTTTTATCTGTCAACAATTCTTCACTGAAAACACATACTGTACACATGCTGTGTATCACACACTGTAACCAAACGCTAAATAGGTCAGGGGTGCTTGTGTGTATAATAATGATGGGTTGGCTGGCGTGTATTTACTGTAACTGTGTGTTGTGGGGGAATTTTTGCACATTCCTTTTTCATAGAATTGATTCATATTTCAACACTTGACACCTGCTGTTAACATATAGACATACACACATACGCACACACCCACACTTTCATGAAAAACACCACTTTCTGTTTTTTTTCTATTGAAACAATTCCCTCCTTTCTCTGTTTTCTTTTGTTCTCTTCGCTGATATTGTTTAATGGACTTTTAAAGTATGATTTATACAGATTTCCTTAGTTTATACACAGATCATTCAAGTACACACTATGCAGGTATGTTGAATCCAGTATGCCTAGGCTCAAAGATGCTGCAAAGCTTTCCTCTACTTACAGGTTTGCTTGTACGTATATATATATATATATATATTTAAATCATATATACAGTTATACCTTCACATACATTAATAAGCCATTCTATAGTGCCAATGTATGTAGAGGTAAGTACGAAAAAGTGAAACTGATAAATATTAGACATAAAATAATGCATGTAAAAAACAGTTGTTGAACTGTTGATTCACAAATATAAAAAAATCCCAGAGGTGACAGGACAAAGCCAAGGTGTGACACACTGGAAAAAGGCAGGAGAGATTTTCAACCTCCTGGCTGGTGGAAGTTGTTATTGTACATAGTTGCTGCCAAATTAAACTTGTTTCATACTGTAACATGGTGAAAGAGCTATGGCGCCCTCTGGTGGTCAAACCAGAAAAAGATGGAGAACGCAACTGGTGTTAACCTGTTTTTTTCCTCTCTGTGTCCCTTAAAGGTGCAACAATCCATCAGTAATAGTTCACCCAGGCCCAAAGCATCCCCTCCCCCCTGACTCTCCTGACTCTCTGAAGAAGCGGCGAATTCACCGCTGCGACTTCTCCGGCTGCAACAAAGTGTACACCAAAAGCTCCCACCTCAAAGCACATCGCCGCACGCACACTGGTGAGAGCCCCCCCCCCCCCTTACAGAACAAGCTATGCTTTCCCAAAAGCACTTTCACCATCATCCTTTTAAGCATATTTTTTTCTTCTTTCACAAACCTGGTCTTATTGTGCTTTGTGCAGGGGAGAAACCCTACAAGTGCACGTGGGAAGGCTGCACGTGGAAGTTCGCTCGATCAGACGAGTTGACGAGGCACTTCCGTAAGCACACGGGACTGAAACCTTTCCAGTGTCCCGACTGTGAACGCAGCTTCTCCCGCTCTGACCACCTGGCTTTGCACAAGAAACGCCACCTGCTGGTGTGAAACCCTTCATCGGGCAACTTGAAAAACTGCCGGGTTGATGGTTGGACTCTAACACCGAGACTTGAAGAGGTTAAAATAGCTGGCCACTGGACAGTGGACTCTGACAGAGAGTGGGGAAATGTTCTTCAGGGTGTACATTTTGGACCCTTTCACCTCATTAGCCTGAGTAAGAGCTAGTGTCAACTTGCTACTCTCTGCTCAGCTTATTTTGTTGTAAAAGAAGTGTGGTTGCTGGGTCAGATGTCTGATCAGCTGCAAAAGGTCCAAGCAGTTCTTTAGTGGCCGCAGCATCTCAGCTGGCCTGAGAGCAGTACCAGCTATGTGGAAGCATCTTTCTGCAACATCAGATCTCATTTCCCTCCGTGCATTTAAGTGAAAATTAAACACAGACATGTCATTTACTAGCTAGGCCAAAAAAAATGTGAATCTTTTCAGAATGTATCATATTACACCTACTGTGCATTGTGTCATTCAATAGTGTGTGTATATATATCTATATATCTATATATAGATATATATATATATAAAAACATGCTTTAGCTTTGTTTTCTTTTGGGTCAGCGCTGCGCTGCTACCAGTAATGTAATGCTAACTCCTCCTTCATGGGCCACATTTAAACACCACACACCTCATCTGCCTCTACATGCTTACATCATGAAGTGATGATGACAGGTAGCTAATGCTTGCTTTTTTTTTTGGATATTATATGCAGTAGATCATGTGCACTTGTCAGAAGCAGCTCTGTCTTGGTCTTGTGTTTTCGGGTTTGGAAAAGTGGGCTGAGGGGTCTCATTCATTGTCAGAGTGATTTTTTTTTTATATATATATATATAAGTGTTTTCATATAGAAATGTGAAAGTTGCTGCACAGGGGCATTATTTTGTGAGTGAGGAAAAATACACCACTCAGTTGGTTAAAGGGTAGAAGAAATATAATTATTTACACACACGCACACACACACACACATATATATAATATATATATATATATATATATATATATATATATATATTTGTGATGTGACACCGTAGTAGCCTTAAATGTACAACACTTTTATAAACAAAAATGCAAGGTGCAAAGCAGGGAAATTTGCTCTTAAATTCTGGTATTTTAGGAGCTGTTGTGTTTTTTGTTCAACGTACAGAATACAATATGTGCTTTCAAAGTTTTAAAATATCAATAATCCCATTTGATTCTGATGAAAGGTCACATAATGGCAAATGTTTTGCTACTAAATGCCATCATAATCATAGAGCACGGTTTTTTACACCTTCTGGAGAACAGAATAGTTTAAATCGCGTCTTTGTACATCTACAAATGTGCACTTTATCTCTCTCTATATATGTATATCAATACAGCATACCTTAACCCATTTACGAAGCCAAACATTTAAAGTTGCACCACATTTTTCTGCTCATAGATTTGCAGATTAATCAGAAACCATAAGCAGGTATCTTGGGTGTTCATTTTCCAGCAGTGTAATGGTTCCCACTTATACACATCAAGAATTACACATGGCGAATGTAGCAGTTCATCTGATCTGCATTTCCTCCTTGATACTTTTTTTTTTTTTTTGCTTGTATATGTTTTTGTATCTCTGCACATGCAAATTGTCATATATTATAATAATTAAAGTTAAGAAAATACAATTAAAGGTTTTTATTCAGCATGATTTTGATACTCTATTAAACATTTCTATGATGTTGTGTCTTTAATAAACCATTATAAAACATTTTTAACCAGTTGTTGGCAATTCAGAGGGGACGTGTTAAACTGTGAACACACACCTGTACAGGTCTATTTGTAATTTTGCATTTTTGAAAAGAATATTCCTACCACTTAATAAATTTATTGGTAACATTTGCAGAATGGACTGTTCTTGTATGTTCTTTGAATTATTACCATTTTATTTTATGGTTCTTTAGTTCTCATATTATGATAATGATAAGATGTCCTCGTTATAAATCTGTTGAATATTAATTACAAACAGACACAAATACTTACATTTTAACATTAAGTGGTTTTTAGCATGGCTTTGATGGGGTAAAAATGTAAGATGAAAATAACTCAGTTGCAGTCTTGGTATGTATTTTTTTATGACAAGGACATTCATTTCAGTCACAGTCCTGCAGGTTTCCAACGTATCCCTGCTCCAACAAACCTGAGAGTGTTATACTAAATTAATTGAGCCATTTAAGTTTGAGTGAGGTGTATTGGAGCAGGGTTGAAATCCTACAGGACTGTGGCGTTCATAGGACTGAAGTGAGTAGCCCTGGTGACGGAGTAGGACGGTGATCCCCAATCCTGGTCCTTGAGGGCCGGTATCCTTCAGATTTTCCAAGTCTACCTGCTGCAGCATACCAGAGTCAGACTCAGACAAGCTCTGCACATTTCTGCTCATTAGTCACTGATTTCAATCAGGTGTGTTGCAACAATGATACATGGAATAGCTGCAGGATAGCCTACCGGCTCTTGAGGACCAGGATTAGTGATCCCTGGTGTATGGTGTAAAAATACTATATATTTTTAACTTCACACCCATAAATGCTATAAAGAGGGCTCGTCCGGGATTTGAACCCGGGACCTCTCGCACCCTAAGCGAGAATCATACCCCTAGACCAACGAGCCACGATTCCGTTAATGGGACTTATCTAAATAGATTGATAAATGGTCAGATGTGTGTTTAGTGTTTAATTTTTATATGAAAATGGTCCATTAGTTGTACGAATAGACTAAGATTAGACATAAAATGTGTTCTGGGGTTTAGTGCTTATAACAGTAGTGACAAGATGTTTCCCTCTTGGTGACTTGTAATTTAGCTTTTTATAGCGCCACTTTATCATTTAATGAACTTGTTGGTTTTTAAACTTAAGACGTATAACTCCCATCGGACGAAAGTACACAGTTGGCTTTATCTTAAGAAGAAAATGAGGCTGAAGCTAATCAGCGCTCAGTGGCCTCTTCAACGCATATATTTGTTTTAAAATAAGACGTTACAGCGTCGTCGGTTTGTGAAACTATTTTATTGTGCACCACAGAGCCATGACAAAGGAGCTTTGTATTCCTCTGGCTAGCCGCTGTCGCCTTCGCTGTGTTAGCTTGTCTGTGTCAGACACATGCAGCCTTCATAGCAGCAGCAGCTGATCCGGAGGCAGGGAACTATCTTGGTGGCTGTTACTCTCTGGCGCTGTCAGTGACCAGCGGCCTGCCGACGTGGCGGGGCGGAAGAGAGGAGCCGCTGGCTGGCACCAAACGGGTGAGCTGCACTGTCACTTTCCCTAACAAAACGCAACTGTCTTTGAGCTTTATAACTTTCCTTGAGCCGCATGAATTAAAGTGCGTAAAAAGTGCTATAATTTGATTAAGTCCTGAAATGTGTTTGTGTCGCTGTTAGAAAAATACTTCTTACAATGGGGATGCAATAGTATACCAGCTGTTTTCTTTTTCTTGACGTAATTCTCTAAATAGTCGTGCTGTTATGTGTTTTGTTTTGTTTTCGAAGGATTTTAAAAGAACTAGCGGTCTGTGTGATGTTTGCTACCAATGTTAGCCGTATTGTAATAGTTTTTATTTTAGACGTTTGGGGATTTAGGAGTCAGCTGTATAGACGTGATGTCCTTTTGTAAGGAAAATGTATGGTTTAGCTGTAACTTTGAGTGTTATACTGAATATTTCAGTTTAGGGTCAAATATCAATGATATTGCGGAGTCTTGGAATATTTTTGGTTCAAAATTACAAATCCTTTTAATGAAGTGATATAGCTTTTCTCAGGAATGATCATAAATTAAATTTAGTTAAACGATTTTTTGCCACACTGATTGAAATCATTGAAGTGAGTCATATGGATGCACATACAGCAACTGACCACAAGATGACGTGATTTGTAATGAAATATCAGGTTAAAATAAATGGAAAACATAAAACATGATAACCTCGATCAAAATGATAAAACTTGGATCTGTAATTTTAGTTTGTAACTTATGGTCAGACATTTTATTTACATGAAAAAATGTTTAAAATATTGGTTAACATAGAGGTTTGCATGTTTACAGACACTCATTTGAACTTTGTGCTGTAGGGCTGATCAGCAGTCCTCGCATAGATTCTTCTAACCAGACATTGTTGTTATTCTGACATGTGCAAGAAGAGCTCCAGCTTACTAATTCCTGACCAAAAATCCGATCAACAAGAGTAATTTATAAAAAATCTGAATAATTAAGAGTTTTAATCATAAAACAAATGTAAAAGACTGAGACAAAGATTGAATAAGACACATAAAAATACATTTTCATCCTCTTGCAGATCACCATGTCCCAGGCTTCCCCCTCTGATGCAGAGCACTACACAGATACCAAACCTCCTCCCGAACCCCTTCATGCCGATCCCAGCCCCTGTCAAAATGCCCTATCTGTCCTCGAAACCCCCCCAGAGCAGTCTCCGCTCATTCCTGAGAGATCTGACCTTCCACGGCCCACTGGAGAGACAGCAACAGAGGACACCCATGCCAAAATTGGCACATTAGAGGGTCACCTACTGCCACCCAATGAGGGTCAGGTGGTCGAATGTGACCAACCAGTGAGCCTGGAACCAGATGGAGAGACGGCTGAAGATGTGGAGGTTTGTGGCTCAAGTTTCTCTACTCACTGTTTGGATTTTTCCAGGATGTCTGCAAATATACAGTACCTACTTATTTTTTATGACTGTGCCCACTTGTAAATGCTCATCACATACAATGTGAGGTGCTGTTGCACTAATTATCAGTCAGAGGTCAGAGTCACCATAAGTAGAAAAAATTAACTTACAGGATTTTCTTTATTTGCCAGCTTAATTATTTTCCATCCATCAAAGAAAAGCAGAAAACAAACAGCTTTACCATTTTACATTTATTCACATTGAAGTCTTGTGTTTTCCTTCCATGATAGTGTGAGCTTAGTAAAACCTGAGCTGGAAACCTGGAATGAAATAAGCACACAATAATAAAATGATAATTGAATCTTGTACAAATAATTGTTAGTAGCAGTTACTGTATGCATACAAATGATGTCTTTTCTAATCAATCCTATGATGTATTTTTTTTTTTTTTTGACAGATGCCACCCCAGCAGAAAGATAAAGGCTGGGGAGGTTGGGGTTCATGGGGAAAATCTCTCCTGAGCAGTGCCACATCCTCAGTTGGTACGCCTTCTGTTTTTGCTTCTTCTTTGTTATTGATTCCCTCTTTCATTTTACCTCCTTCTCACTCCTGTCTCTGGATGCACATTGCATTGGTCCATTTCTCTGTCTTTTAAAAACAAACAAGCAAACCTGTTTTTCTGCAGAGATCAGCAGAGCAGTACATTTTATAAAGTTATACTGCTAAAAAAAAAAGGGGGGGGGGGGGGGGGGTGACGGGACACTTGGAATTACATTTTGTTGTTTAAGTGTTCCCTTTATTTTTTTGGACAGTTTATTTACCAAGTCCCAGCAGCACCTGATTTATAATTTAATTATTTTAAGTTTTTTTAAAATAAGTCTTTACTAATTCAAAAGTTTCCAACTTAAAATAAACAGGTGAAAAAACAGGTTGCTCAGGTCAGACGGGGTAAGTACAGTTGACTATATTAAGAACAACTTTACACAAGTTTGATTTGTAAGGTGGTTTAGGAGCAAGTAGTCCTCACACATTGCTTCTTCTCTGTAAATGTTAAACTCTGCATGTGTGTGTGCAGGGCACAGCCTCACCTCTGTTAAGGTAAAGGCAGGGGAGGCTCTTCGTCTCCACAGGACCTCTGTGGGAGAGGAGGCACAAGAAGAGGAGGCAGCAGAGAAGAAGACAGAGGATGGAGGTGAAGGTGGAGGTGCTGACCCGCCCAGCTCGGAGGAGTCGCCATCTGCAGGTGCCGCTGCTGCACCTAGCAGAGGCGTTTTTTCAACAATCACCCACGCGGTGCAGAATACTGTAAGCTAGTAAAGACTCATACATTTTAAAACCTAACTTTCATTCTCTTTTTGTGGGAATGGTGTTGCCCTCTTGTACCTCTCTGAGCTGCTCCGACCCTGCACACTGTCTCGGTCTCTCATCTAACCAACTCCTCCTGAGTGTACTCAGGACATGTGGAAAGCTCAGAGGCGTGCAGTGGCAGCACCCAAACTATGGAACGAGCTGCCGCTAACACATTAGACAGGCTTCCTCTGTATCTGGTTTTGAATCCCCTGTTTTGTTTGTTTGTTTATTGACTTTGGCCTTTCACACGGCATGATTTGTTGACATTTTGATAAGATTTTATTTAATTTTATCTATTTTTTATCTATTTTCTTTTATTTGACTATTTTAAATGTGTTAAATATGTTATTTAGATCAATTGCTTCTCTTATTTATATTTTCTTTTTAAGGTTTTATGATGTAATGTAGCATCTCGGTCAACTTTGTTGTTTTTAAAGTGTGTTACAGTATTGATGAAGTTGAAGTTGCAGTTTTGCCATATTATTTGATAACAGTTTTCTGTACAAGCAGTGCTGTTTAATTATAATCCCTGCTGTGACGCAACACCAAATATAAACTGCAATGACCATTAGTAGCACATAAAGGCGCCTTCGTTAAAACGAAGGCCCCTTTACTAATGTTTTATTAGTTTTTTTAGGTGTCCAAAACCCTACAGCTAGGTTATATATAGTAAAACTTATTTCCTAATTACATTCCTGCATAAATCAGATAAACAAAATTGATTAGATATCTCATTTTAAATGGGAAAGTCTAAAATTTGAGCTAATTTGCAAGTTGTTTTATATTTTTCTTAGAAATCTTCTCTTTTTCTGGCTTCATAGTTGCTTGGAAAACAAATAAAGGTTCAAATGAAGATTTCGTCACAGATCTAACAAAAGGCCAAATGTAAAAAGTAAAGTAGGAGTAAAAATTGGCTTAGTACCTTAAGATTTGACTCAAAATTCAATATGTTGACTTTTGTGTCTCTAACAGTGTCTCTTAGTTGTTTTCTGTGTATTTGACAACTCAGTCTTAAGTGAAAGTTAATCTTTGTGTTATTTTTCACCTTTTTTTTTAATGGCGATAGCTCATTTGTTGAAGTGGCCTCCATAATTTTCTTTTGTCTGTCTCCAAGGGTAAGTCAGTGATCAGTGGCGGTCTAGATGCTTTGGAGTTCATTGGAAAGAAGACCATGACTGTTCTTGCTGAAAGTGACCCGGGTTTCAAAAAGACGAAGACCCTGATGCAGAAGACCGCTTCACTTAGTCAGGCATGTAGATGTTTACACACAGACCCCCTCAAAAATATCAATATGTCTTCTTCTAGCTGATTAAAAACAAATGTGGCTCATGTGTCGTGTGTGTGAGAGTGGACACCATAATCTGGTGATATATATTTCTCTACACTGACCGGCCTGTGCTGCACTGATTGGATGCTGATTTTTCAGATGTTGAAAGAAGCCAAAGAGAAGGAACGAGCGCGTCTGAGTAACCAGCCAATCAGTGCTCCCACAGCTCACTATGGGATTCTTTTTGATGACTACCAGGGCTTGTCACATCTTGAGGCCCTGGAGATTCTGTCCAATGAAAGTGAAGCAAAGGTGAAGCAGCAGATTCTGGAAGAGGCATCACTTTTCAAAAATGTCTGTTTTTATCAACGGGACATAACCATGTCTCAACTCCTAGGTCCAAACCTTCCTCTCCTCCCTGGAGGAAGAACAGCAGGAGGAGCTGAAAAAGGAGTTGATTTTCATCAAGGAGATTTTCATCAAACAGCTTGAAGAAGAGGAGGAAGGAGAGGAAGACGGAGGACAGACGAAGGATAATGGTGATCTAAGTTCCCAAATACACTGTTCTACCCCCTTATGTGAGTGACTCTGACCATCTGACGGGAGAGGCGATCCCTGAGCGCTGACCCAGGATCAGGTGGCCTTTGGCAAACTTTGATTTAGCCACACGTGCTGAGAGTAGCGTTACCTCTGAATCTGAGCAGGCATTTCACTTTGGCTGAACTTTCCAATTAGTTTTTAAGGGCAGATGATGAAGAGCTTGTTTCTGCTGATATTCAGTGATATTTGATGCTGCTGCAGTGATGCAGAGGTGCATCGCAGGGTTGGCTCTATAAAATCCTCTGACTAGATCCATTCCTGATGCTGCAAGGTTTGTTTTTTCCCTGCCTGCCTTATCAGAATAATGTTACAAAGCCATGCTTCTTAATGGAATTCTGCTTTAAATACTATTCACAAATCTGGTGTAGTTCATTTAAAAAAAATCCATCCCAGACATCGTTTGATTACATTGATCCACCACAACATTAAAGTTAACGACAGGTGAAGTGCATATAGATAATTTCATCATCAGACAATAGTTTCTTGGGTCCTTGTGTTCATCAACAGATGCCACCCACGTAAAAAATGATATTGTAGAACAAGCAGCAGCACTTGCTGACAGAAACAACCTCTTCCCCAACAGAGAAACACAAGATGGCGCAGGCAGTTTTAATGTTGTGTAATCACAGAAATTTAAGTAATCCTTTTTATTCTAAATGTTACTGTCTGATCTCAATGTTCATGTTTTTTCACAATATAAACTCACAATGCCCTCTATGACATGTCATATAATAGGGAACAAATGGATGATTATAACCTCTATCACACTGTAGCTTTTTTTCATTTTCCATGTGGTAGAATTAGAAAATTGAATCTCTCTAACCCCCAAAAAATCTGTGTTTAGAGGTTTGCACAAATTATTTTTTCTTTTTGCAGAAACTCAGAACAGCTTAACCCCCTTTGGGAATCAGTGTTGGAGCATGCTGTGTTCCTTCTCGTCTGCATCAGTGAGAGGAGCGAGTTCTCTGTCACAGTGAAACTCTTAGTTTTATCACAGCTCACCAGCCTCATGTTGTGTTATATTTCAAAGGTCTTGCATGTGTGAGCGGCATCTTCAGAGCTTCAGAGCAGATACCTGATCCTGGGTCAGTGTTCAGGGGCTGCTGACACATTCACATCACAGTCTCTAAGAAAAATAGAGACACAATCAGATCAAAACACTGAATCTGCATGTGTTGTATGGGTTCAGCTCTACATGTAATGATACAGATTTTGGGATTAATTTGGCATGAAGTCAATTCTCTGCTGAAGGCAAGCAAGAATGTCACTATGATTTCAGCATGGGGGAAATCAGACTTTTACACTTGCTATGAGGCTGCATGGAATATGTTTGACTTTATCACACAGTGTGGATTCAAGTGCTGTGTGGTGCCATGACAGCAGTGTTTGTGTTTGTGCTTTTCTGCCAGCTGCTGATGGTGAGGAGTTTGTTAGCGTTCTTACTGAGCTGCTGTTTGAGCTTCATGTTGCTGCAACACCAGACAAACTCAACAAGGTGAAACACACACACACAATCTCAGCAAAACCAAACATACACACATGTACTGTTCTCAAACTAAGGAGATGTACTGCATTTTCAGAACAATTAAATTATTTAGGCTATGCTTTATAAGTAGTGTGCAGCACGTAGCAGCAGACTCGGAATAAACTGCAAAAGGACAATTTATTGAGTGCAAATGAAATATTTTTCCACATTATCCCTTTAAAGCCCTGGGTGTTTATTAGGCTCCTGCTTGAAAATGGCATATCCTTAATGAAATGAGTATACCTCTACAACCTATTTGAATACTTTTAGAATCAAAGTAAAATGAAAGGTTTGGTAAGATGTATTAATATCAGTGAACAGTATGTGTATACAGTCATACTCAGAATTATTCATACCCTCCAGTTAAAGAAAAGGCTAAATCCACAATAGTAATTCAAATAACAAGAAACTAATAGATAAAAATTTACAAAATTATAATTTAGTAATATAAAATATTGATTTTAAATTGTGGTTGGAAATAATTGTAAAAAACCAAACGAACAAAAAAAACAAACAAAACTGCCCCAGACACATAGGAGCACTTTTCCCATAAACATGTCATGAAGCCATTCTTGTTGGCACACCGCATCAGCTCCGGTCTTCCTCCATCACCAGCATCACTTTTTCCGGCCAGAGCATCTCTCTTTCCCCTTTTGTCTCCAACTTGGGTGTCAGATTTGATCAACAACTCACCTTTGACACCCACATCAAACACCTCTGCAAGACCTCCTTCTATCATGTCAAGAACATCGCCAAACTCCGCCCTTTACTCACCTTACCCGATGCTGAGAAGCTAGTCCACGCCTTTGTCTCCTCCAGGTTGGCTTACTGTAATGCACTCCTCATCGGGATCCCTGGCAAGAGCCTCCAGATACTACAATACATCCAGAACAGCACTGCCAGGATCCTGATGAGGGTGCGACAATATGAGCACATCACCCCCATTCTGAAATTACTACACTGGCTCCCTGTTTCCTTCAGAATCGAGTACAAGGTCTCCCTTCTCACCCACCAATGTATCCACGGACAAGCTCCCCATTACTTTCAAGAGCTCAGCATCTACTTATACCCTTAAAGTCCTCAGAACCAATCTCCGCAGCATGGGCGATCGGGCCTTTTCGTCTGCTGCTCCAAGGCTTCGGAACACCCTTCCTGACCACTTGAGGGGCCCCCAGTCTACCGACACTTTTCTCAAACCCTTTTACCAACTAATGTTTTTACTAATTTTTTTTTTAATGACTGTAGCAGTTCGAGATTGTTTTTGATATAAAGTGCAATACAAATTAAATTTATTATTATTATGAACAGTGGACCAAAATACCTGTCAACAGGTGCAGAAGTCTCTAAATATTGGAGGAAACACCTGATTGCCTCAAAGTGTTGCTCAACAAAATTTTAACTTCGGAGCCCCATCATGATTGTTTTATTTTTGTGTGTTTGTTTTTAATATTTCTTTCAAACCACAAGTCAAAATCAATGTCATGATTTTCATAGAATTTTTGTATTTTATTACTTTTGTTCATTTCAACTTATCTCACTGGCAGCTGATTTTTTTTTCCTTCTTTAAAGGGACTACAGGCAGGAATTAAATAAAAAAAAACCAATATACATGTCCATTTTTTTAAATACTATTGGGTGATGAAGCACTAAATACCAAAAATAAAGTTTCCACCCACGTTTCTCTCCGTTGCCTTGAACAGGCTGTGTGCTGCAAAATGCGCTGCAATTCAGTGTCAGAATGTCCCGCGCTGCCCTGTGGACGTGACGTCAGATGACGCTGCATCTGCAGTTTTGATACAGGAAGAAGACGGTCGCGGTAAATTTAAACCCTGTAAGTGATAGTTATGGATTCTTCTGCCGTCAGCAAACGATCCAAACCAACTGAAAGACACTAAAAAGTGTAACTACGAAGAAAAAGCATAGTGAACAACATTATAGCTTCAGTTTGTGCACGCTGCCGTGACGGCTTGGCTCGTGGCTGCAGTTTCCTGAAGCGCCAGTCGCAAGTTTCATTTCTTAATCTTGCCTCTAGTCCCTTTAATTAGAGGGTCTGAATAATTTTGAGGATGACTATATGTCACCGGTGAAGATAAATGAAGATGGCACACACCATGAATGAAAAAGGTTTCAGGTTTCCAGCATATGATGTTTTGTTTGTTAAGCATTAGAAATGACAAAGTTGAGACAAGTTGCAATACACGGATCATCACTAATAAAGTCAAAGCATCATCCCTATCATACCTACTTCTTGTGATGTTATCCACAAAGCAACAGGAGAGTACACACCTAACCTATAGCCTTGTTATCACTCTGTTGCAATCTTGAAGTAATCTAAAAGTTATCAGCTTTGAAGATCCTATAGCTGACATTAGCATAGAATCATGTATATGCATATTATTAGCATACATCAGGATGGTGATCTCTTGCTATGCAGCGCTAATGGGTGGTAATTATGCACCTCCAGGCTAGAATGAGGGCCCATGATTGGGTGAACAAGGTGGAGCAGCCTGTCACTACGGAGACAGTTGGCAGGGAAACGCAGGACATGCCTGGAGAAGCCTTACCTGGAGAAAGCAAAGAGGAGGAGAAGATGAAAGATGGAGAAGAGCAGCAGGAGAGGAGGAGTGAAGAGGAGGAAATGAAGAAAAAAGAGGAGGATGAACCAAAAGAGAATGACCCCCGATCTGTAGAGGTGAGATCATCCCAGTTTTTATTATTCAAACCACAAACCGCCTTCCCCTCCAGTTGTGACTATGATGTACTTGTCCCATGTGTGTGTTTGTGTTGTCTTCATGTCCCTGTCTGCAGGCAGTGTACCTGTCATCAGTCGGCAGTCTGGCAGAAGTGACAGCTCGCAGTATTGAGCAGCTCCACAAGGTGGCAGAGCTCATCCTCCATGGTCAGGAGTCGGAGAAACCAGCCAGAGACCAGGCACAAATCCTCACCAGGTACAAGCGTGTTTATGTGTGTGCTTGTAGCCTTCTGGTGTTGTAAGGACATAAATGATATTTTACAATCACATCTTTGGGACCCAACTTCTTTTTTTGGGGACAGTCTCATTCCATAGAAACACTTACAGAGAAGATTTGCTAGTCTTTGATATGTGAAGTGTGTTGAAGTGCTCTGCATGTCTGTGTTTGCTTTTAGGCCTTGAAAGAGAACATTTTGGACAAAGTGTGTTTTTGTGGGTTTCTTGAATGTATCACCTCATTAGAACCTTCTCTGTTAAACCACCAACCCTGTCAGGATCACTAGTCCTTATCGGGACCAAAGCCTGGTCCTGGTTCTGGGATACTGTCGGGGTTAGGGATATATTTTAGATAATGGTTTTAATTAACATTTGGGTTATATCGTATATAATAAATGGAAACCAGTGCAATGCACTGATCTCGGTGCTGTGTAAGATCATGTTTTCATGTGTGTCGTGTGTGAAGCATAGTTCAGACAAATGGTGTTTGCTTTAAATGATCTTTTCTTTCCATTTCAGGTTGACATGTGCCATGTGCAGGGAGGTGGATTGTTTGGCCAAGAGGTTTTCTGATACCTTGCTTCTGATTGGGGTGGGTGCGAATGTTTGTAAATATCAAACTTGACTGTTATTCATCATCATGCATTTTTTAAAGGCCTGAATCAGCAAAGCATTTGCCTTTCTTGGTCTGTTTATCAATAGCTTCTGACTTTCTGACTTGTGTTCAGATCTAATCCTCAAACCCATTTGCTCACACTGAAGCTTTCAACCTTTGAAGTATTTTATATGCTTAAAACAATAAATGACAGAGGAGGATTTAAGAGTTTTTGTTAAATGTGGTTATATCATAGGATTTTACCAATACTAAACAATATACCATATATTAAAGGTGATATCAGCAAGTTTAATTCCTCCTCGCCAGTAAGTGCCACTCTAATGCTCACTTACTCAATTAGCATTAGTAACGTTACAGAACCGGCTAACTGTTAATTAGCATTAGCAAATGTTTAACTTACATGTGGTTAGAAACATGTACATGGGTAGGAAAGTGGCAACCTCCGTGGGGCTTTTGAGCCCTTTTGCTACCTTCACCCCCATCCTGCTTTGTTTTTGTCCTCTTGAATTTGAGAAATGTAATGCAAGCAAGATGCTATTTCTACTGTACTTATACTTGTACTAGTTATTTCTTTAACGTACAGTAATCTTAAAGCAAAACTCAGTAACTTCAGCTCGGGGCTCCCCCTAGTGGCGTTCTTTCACTGTCGTAAAGTTCAACCCCCCCTACACCCCCACAGCACACAGATGGCTTCTCTACCTGTCTTTCCTCTATTTTGATCCCTGGATATATTTCTAAGTATTTACTAGCTTGTTGATGCTACTTTGCTACGTTGGTAGCAACACCTCGTCTCCCTCTGCTCAAAGCAAAGACCTGTCTCTTCTGAAACGGGACGTTTTACCCGCGATTTGCAGGTAAATGTGCCGTGGATTATATTTTTCTCTGGTGTTGGCGGGTAGCAGGTAAGATTACGAACTTTTATTTACTTTTTGAGAACAAGAGGCAAGAGGCACTGGCGGGGGGGGGGGGGGGGGGGCATTTAATTGCTCCGTAAACACTTTGTTTAGCCCCATGGGGATTCCGAAAAGCATTTATTGAGGTAAAAAAGTTACTGAGTACCCCTTTAAGTGACCCAATTACCTACTCAAGATGTTGGAGACTGTTAAAACTAATGTCCCTTTCTCTTTTTCAGGCCCAAAAGAAAGCAGAGGATTTAAATCCATTTGTAGATGGTGTGCTGCTAGAGGTGAGACTTTTTTTCCTCCTTAAATAATCACAATCATAATCAAGGAATTAAATTAATTGTGTAACTCTCTTTGCATTATGGTGGTAGTTAAAGTCTAACATAAAGGGTGAGATGTGTGTAAGTGATTAAAGACTTTCGGAGAACACAAAATTACATTCATCTTCTGCTGAATTTTCATTTCTGTTTATTGACGTTTGATACGGTTTGATAGAAGTATTTTATTCCCTCTTCAGAGATGCACTTTAGACTTTCCTGTATTTTAGGTTGATTGGTGAGCAAACCACAGCATTGTGTATTACATTCAATGCTCCTTTAATGTATCAATGCTTCTAAATAATAAGATGGTGATCACAGTGATGAAGATTATGGGTCTTTTCTCTGCAGGGTTCCAATAGTACCAACTACATCCATAATGCATTTCAGTTGCTGCTACCAATCCTGCAGATCTCCCACATTCAGAATCAACACTGCCAACGCACTGAAGAGCCAGCAGAGCCATTACAGCACTAACGCACATACTAACTGCTCGTCAGCTTGTCTTAATGTATAGTTGTACAGTAAAGTATAAAGTCTAGATATTTCAGATTAAGTGCTTTTATCAACAGTAAGTGCCGTACAGCAGCAACAGGCAAATGAAAGAAAGAATATGCAGTCTCGAAGATAACAGATCAATAAAGTAATCATTTATGTAGAAATAGCAAACGTGCAGGTTGTATGTGTTTCTCTACGAGCTCATACCTCTGAATTTTGTTTGTCTCTATTTTTGCTGTTGATATTTTGCCTTAAGGAATCAAACTGCGCTCAAGCTCAGTAAAACTTTATTCTGTGTAACAAATATTTCTCCATTTTCTCAGACAGCTGAACCAAAAACAGAAAAATACAGATTGTATTGAAGGGATTTTACTTTAATGTAAGCTTTGTTTGCACTCCTTACAGTTCATTGTTATATCAGTAGAAACAACACTAATGGTGTCCGTTTAACTCATTTACTTTGGGTTGAAACTAATTTTCAGTATTATTGAATATACATAGTAATTTCTTGCTCATTTGCTTCATGTTGAATTATGTAAAGCAACACTATCTTATATTTAGTTGTATTACAGTGTGATTGAAAATAATTCTTAACATTAAATGTGTAATAGTTCTCTCATTGTGTACATTAAATCTGGAATAGAAATTTGTCAATTTCTTATTTTAATCTCGATAATTAAAATGTTCAAAGGTTTCTGTTGGAAAACTTGGTTCTTACCCTTAAAAAAGTGGCCAAACATTTGTTTTGTCTTGCCACTAATTAGATGAATTAAACTTTTCTTTGTGCAATAAAGGAGCTTCATCTGGTTAGCTTAGCTTAGCATAAAGAATGTGGAGGGTGGCAAGCTTCACAACTGCCAACAATTAAAGCTGAATAAAGCATTATACTGAAATGAAGTATGATGTTGTATTTTTGTTTCCCCCCCCCCCCCCCCCATTTTTTTCAGATTTAAAGTTGCAGCAGCTAGTTTTGTGGCAATTTTGAAGTGCAGTGAGAAGTTCTGAGCAGACAGCTGTATCAAAGTTTAAAAGCAGTATTTAACCAGTAAGGAGCAATGTTATCATTTGGTTAAATACCAGCTGTGTAGCCGTCTTCTAATTTCCTACCCAGTTACAGGTGTGGGTACATCATTGATCAGATCAGTAGATTGAATGGATGTAGCCTCCTGAGAGCAGAATGAAGTCAACTGTCTGTATTTGGTATTTACTCGCATGCATTACTCAACAGGTGAGAAATCAATTAGCTTTTTAGCTGCCAGGTGTCTTATAAGTTCTAGAGGCTGAACAGCCAGCTAAAAAATCATAAAGGTGCAGAGTCAATGAGCCTGTGGTCACAAAAAACAAGCAGCTCAATAAACAATTTTTCACTTTGTTTTCTTTGTCATTTCATACATTATGAACACCATAAAAGGAATATGCTTAGTGGGACATTGGTGTGAGGATAGCTGATATGCCACTTTCAATTTGATCAGAATTTGGAAGTGGAAATTATTCAAATGGACGTTTTCTACCTGTAAGACAGAAAGCCAGAATTGCATAACATTTCATTGAAGAAAAATGCAGGGGGCTGTATTTTGTCCATATAAACACTACAGTAATATGCTGGACTGTAGTATTTGTATGCCTTCTGTAAAAATGAACACAGACATGCCAACAAAGTTTTATGACCGCGTCATTCATTCTTATGCAAGAAGCCATGCTAGATTTTGAAGCTGGGGCTGGTGAGGTTCCTTCAACTTGCAGAGTTAGGAATTTAACTTTGGGGAAATTCTAGATGTTTTTCAAAGTAGGAATTCAGAAACTCAGACTTCAGGATTAAAATGGAGCTCATTTGTTTACAAGTGAGCTGTAAAGGTACCAGGTCAAGTCACTGTGAACCTGAACCGAACTGGCAGCCAGCTAACTGGTTGGTATTGTTTAACTTCCCTTGTGTGATGTTACATAAAATATGCACTTTTTTCCCTCAAAATGAAAGGTTTTAGAGGATTGCCACACTGTATTAATCTCAGTTTAGTTTTTTTGTCTTTCTATTTTGGGGGTGGCAGCAAAATTTACGTTTTTCCTTCCTGCTTTTCTTCCCCCATAAGTTCTCTCATTTCACATTTTGTAATTTGATGACAGAGCATAGTAAACAAAATATCGACCTCAGTATTAAAGCCGCACGATGAAAGTTAATTACATCAATTTTCCTGCGTCATGCTGGAAAATCTTGAGTCCTTCCACAAATGAAGATGTGTGGTTTGACCTGCCAAACGTTTTAGGAAAGCAAGCACACTCCATGGCAGCAACATTCCCTGATGGTGGTAGTCTCCCCCAGAAGGATAATATACCTACCACCAAAAACATACACATATACAGCTGGGTGAAAAAGTTTTGCCCCCTTCCTAATTTCTTACTTTTTTTGCATAGTTAGTCACACTTAAAGAACCTTTCCGACTTGCATTTCAGAAAGCACAGCAAGATTATTTGAATATAAACAGTCCCGCCTCACTCCTAAGACACACCCCCTCATTCCCTCCACCTCCCAATGCAGAATCAAAGGTCTGACAGGCAGGTCTGTTGGACAATCCTAGAGGTGCACCCCACTTCAAGGATTGGTTGGAGTTTTCATTGAATATTTAGAGATTGGAATAATATTTTATATTGATTAATGGGGGGTCTGTCTTGTATTTCAGAGTTCCATTACCTCATTCATAGCATTTTACCCTGTTAGAAAAATAGTGTAAGAATGCAACATCGGTAAGGGTTGCTTTAAATGTTTCAGATCATCAAACAAATTTAAATATGAGACAAAGATAACACAATTAAACAGAAAATGCCATTTTTGAATAAAGGTTTTTATTTTTAGGGGGGAAAAAAATCCAAACTTAAATGGCCCTGCATGAAAAAGTGATTGCCCCCTAAACCTAATAACTGGTTGGGCCACCCTTAGCAGCAACAACTGCAATCAAGTGTTTGTGACAACTGGCAATGAGTCTTCTACAGCGCTGGGGAGGAACTTTGGGCCACTCATCTTTGCCGAATTGTTGTAATTCAGCCACAATGGATGGTTTTCCAGCATGAACCACCTTTTTAAGGTCATGCCACAGCATCTCTATTGGATTCAGGCCAGGACTTTGACTAGACCACTCCAAAGTCTTCATTTTGTTTTTCTTAAGCCATTCAGAGGTGGACTTGCTGGTGTGTTTTGGATCCTTGTCCTGCTGCAGAACCCAAGTGCGCTTCAGCTTGAGGTCATGAACAGATGGCCGGACATTCTCCTTCAGGATTTTTTGGTAGAAGCAGAATTCATGGTTCCATTTGCCACAGCAAGTCTTCCAGGTCCTGAAGCTGCAAAACAGCCCCAGACCATCAACCTAAAACCTACCATATTTTACTTTTGGTATGATGCTCCTTTTCTGAAATGCTGTGTTACTTTTACACCAGATGTAATGGGATTGGGGAAAAAACTTTTTCACACAGCTGTAACTCATTACCCCGCCTCCAAACTTCAAGTCTAATCCAGCAGGATGAGTCCTAACCAGCACAACCTTTATAGAAACACTTCCACAAGCCACAGCCTTTATTGATCTGCTGCCAGCATTCCTATAACAGACACCACAGAACACCCACGGAAACCCATGTCAGAGTTGTTTGAAAAAATAAATACTGGTGTTGCAGTTTAAGTGGAAGCTATTTAGTACACATCTTTTGCTCTGCAGACGCAGTCTTCTTAAATTTCCTTTTATATAACCACTCTCTTTCTTCTTCTTATCAAATCAAACCAAGTTACAGCTTCCAGAAGCCTCTTATTTAGCATTTTGACTGATAAATACTCCTATTTATTTCTACTTCCCCTCGTTTGATGCAATTGATGCAGGCAAAAGCTATAATTCAACAAAAAAAAATCTAATTCTTCACTATAAGAAACTTTACTTCCTTTCTGTTATAACCAAATTGGCTACGGCTGTTTATCAGCCATGCATCCTACGCAAAATAAATTGTCCTACAGATTTAAATTGCTTGGAGGCCAATCAGTTTATATTATTTTGGACAGTTTAATGTTTTTCTAATAAACTGCCTGAAGACAGTTTGAAGAGGAGATATTGAAAATACACATTTAAGCTTGACATGGCTCAGATATTCTATTTTCACCAGAGAGGAACTTGGTCAGTGATGCAGTCATTTTTGTTTGTTTCCAGTGACGCTTAACACCATGCATGCGCCCCTTCTGGTGCTCCTCCATCACCAGGCATGTTCCTCTGCGAGAGAGGGGGATGACTGCGATGATGCAGATTAGCTGAGAGGATTTAAAAAGAAAAAGAAAAGAAAAACTTATAAACACTGATGTTATAAATAGTTATGCTATGTAAACTCTTTAATGCTTAGTTGTATATTAACTATGAAAAATTTTAGTCATTTATGGAATAAAACCAGTTTTGAGTAGATTTGGATGTGTGTTTTTGCCTTGGGTTTGTAAAACCTAATAGACATTGAAAGTTTCCTCTTTCAGTATAGAAATAATGAGCTTACCAGTGTAACAGTGATCAGTATTTCCATCCAGGAGAGTCTCTATGTCTTCTGAAAAATTATATGTAAAGACAGTGAATAAAAAGTCATAATGTGTTTCATTAAATTCAAAGATACAGATGTGTTTTAAGGTTAGTGTAGTTTAGGATCAGCAGAAGAATCATTAAAGTGCAATTCAAAATCTCCTGGAAATGAATGTAAATCAATTAAGAAGTCATGTAAATATTGTCATCAGTCAGTCATTTTCAGTATCGCTTATCCAGTTCAGGGTCGCGGGGGTTGCTGGAGCCTATCCCAGCTATTATCAGGCAAGAGGCAGGGTACACCCTAGACAGGTCGCCAGTCTGTCGCACGGCCAACACAGAGACAGACAACAATTCACACTCACATTCATTCCTAGGGGCAATTTAGAGTGATCAATTAACCGAACGTGCATGTCTTTGGATGGTGGGAGGAAGCCGGAGTACCCGGAGAGAACCCGGACATACAAGGGGAGAACATGCAAACTCCACACGGGAAGGCTACTGTTGGAACTGTTCAAACCCCCTCCCCAGCCCGGAATCGAACTAGCGACCTTCTTACTGTGAAGCTGCGGTGCTAATCACCATTATGTAAATATTGATGGTAAGTTATTTTTTTTCTGTGAGTAAGGGACCAGCTTAGGGCATAATGGAAAAGTGAGACTCTTGTTCAGGAATCACTTATCATTCCTCTTCAAAATTTGTTTTTTTGTTTTATATTTAGAGCTCACTTTAAGGTTAAAGTTAGTTATAGTGGTCCAGTAAGGAGCTTGGTGATGTGTGTGTATGTGTCTCCTTACCGTGACTGGCTGCTTCTTGAATGGGTGACAGTCCTGTCCATTGAAAAATAAAAGTAGCTGTGAAACACTTAAAATACTATCTCATTTAAGACATTTTGAATGTGTTGTTTTTGGCAGCTTACGTGACCAGGACTGAAATCCATATGATTGGAGAGCTGTATCTGTTGGACAATAGGTTTGTTAGGCATTGCTGAATAGCTGCTGTTACAGGCAATAAGTATTACCATGCCGTGTACCTTTAGGGGTGCTGATATCCACTTGCTTGCCACCATCTAGATGAGAGGGAATCATAAACATACACACCAGCCACTTTATTAGGTACACCTGTCCAACTGCTCGTTTAAGCAAATATCTAATCAGCCAATCACATGGCAGCAACTCAATGCATTTAGGCACGAAGACATGGTCAAGACTATCTGCTGCAGTTCAAACCAAGCATCAGAATGGGGAAGAAAGGGGATTTAAGTGACTTTGAACGTGGCATGGTTGTTGGTGCCAGACAGGTTGGTCTGAATATTTCAGAAACTGCTGATCTACTGGGATTTTCACACGACCATCTCTAGGGTTTACAGAGAATGGTCCGAAAAAAGAAAATATCCTGTGAGCAGCAGTTCTGTGGGCACAAATGCCTTGTTGATGCCAGAGGTCGGAAGAGAATGACCAGACTGGTTTGAGCTGATAAAAAGGCAACAGCAACTCAAATAACCACTCATTACAACCGAAGTATGCAGAAGAGCATCTCTGAATGCACAACACGTCCAACCTGGAAACAGATGGGCAACAGCAGCAGAAGACCACACCAGGTGCCACTCCTGTCAGCTAAGAACAAGAAACTGAGGCTACAATTCGCACCGACTCACAAACATTGGACAATAGAAGATGGAGAAATGTTGCCTTGTCTCATGAGTCTCAATTTCTGCTTCAAAATTTGGATGGTATGCTCAGAATTTGGTGTCAACAACATGAAAGCAAGGATCCATCCTGCCTTGTATCAATGGTTCAGTGTTGGTGGTGGTGGTGTAATGGTGTAGGAGAGATTTTCTTGGCATACTTTGGGCCCTTAGTACCAACGTGGCATGGTTTAACCACCACAGCCTACCTGAGTAATGTTGCTGACCATGTCCAACCCTTTATGACCACAGTGTAGCATCCGCTGATGGCTACTTCCAGCAGGATAACGTGCCATGTTATAAAGCAGGAATCATCACAGACTGGTTTTTTGAACATGACAATGAGTTAATTGTACTCAAATGGCCTCCACAGTCACCAGATCTCAATCCAACAGAGCAGCTTTGGGATGTGGTGGAACGGGAGATTCACAGCACGAATGTGCAGCCGACAAATCTGCAGCAACTGTGTGATGCTGTCATGTCAATATGGAGCAAAATCTCTGAGGAATGTTTCCAGTACCTTGTTGAACCCATGCCACGAAAGATTAAGGTAATTCTGAAGGCAAAAGGGGTCCAACCCGGTACTAGCAAGGTGTACCTAATAAAGTGGCCGGTGAGTGTATTTTACAAATACAAATTATTTATCTATCTTCAGTAACTCTTTCCTTTGGTTTTATATGGTTTTAAGAGAATCATTATTCTAAGAAAACTTAGCTGAAGTTCACATTTCAAGAAACTATGTGATATTAAAGTGCAGAGTCACTAAAAACCTACCTTAAGATTAAAAACCTTAAGATTAGTAGCTATTAATAACAGCTGAGTTAAAATTGTGTCATATGTACTAAATATATTCTATTAAAATAAATATTACATTTTACAGTGCAGGAGTTTTACTTTCTGTCCACTTCTGGTGAAAACACAGACATGACTTCGTTCCGCTGGCCAACTTCTTTTAGAAGTGCCGAGAACGAAGCTAAAGCAGTGGGGCGACCGCTCGTTCTCAGCTGCTGGCCCCAGATTGTGGAACTCACTGCCCCCCGACATTCGTCTCACGACTGAACTGGGCTCTTTTAAATCTAAGTTAAAGACATATTTTTTCAGTCTAGCTTTTAATTCTAACTAGTTTATTTATTAAAGGTTTTTACTCTCTCTTAGGTACACCCTGCACTCCCCCGAGTAGCCTGTTCTGATTCTCTGTTGGTTGTTTTCACTCTTAACTCTTTTTTGTTCTTCACTTTTCCTAGTATTTAAGTTTGCATTTTTATGTTTTGCATTGTTGTCTCTTTTTCTGTTACCCTGCTGTAAAGCACTTTGTGTGTCCAATGGGTACTGTAAAGGGCTATATAAATAAATTTGATTTTAGGAGTTTGATTTAGGGTTCTTTGTGATTTGATACATGGACACATTCCCATGGCAAATACAAACCACCAGTTAACCCAACATCACGTCGCTAGAGAAAAACAAGACAGGTAAAGGGATAAAATGCAAACAAAGAGCAACACATCTGAGAGCTGAGGAACCTCCTTACTGTGGGAAAGCGGTGCTACAGTAAGGAATTGTCATGGTCTGTGGGTTTTGTTGTCATAATTTTGGTTTTGTCTTCATCCTGTCTTGTCTTTTGATTTATTTGATTTTTTTTTTTCCCCTTCGGTATTCTGTTCACTTTACTTCCTGCTCAGCCTCCAATTGTCACAGCTGCTTGTCGTTTCATTATCAGCCCTTCTGCTCCTGGTTTTCTCTTGCTCTGTGCCAGATTGTTTGCTGTTGTTTCCCCAGTGTCTATGTGTACTGTAAGTCCGTGTCCCTGTTGCCTTCTCTTATAGTATTTCATTAAATCTTCATTCTTGCACCTGCCTGCCTCATTCCTGGATTTTAAGTTTTCCCCGAACCTTGACGGGAATGCGCCATTATGATTTACATCAACTTGGTCTCAGAAAAATATTAAATTGGCTGAAATCTTTCTGTTTGTGCTGATGGACACTCAGCACTACTCTGAAAAATAATGTCTTTTAGGTTAAAGAGGTTTTGTTTGAGTTTGCAACATGTTTTCCTAGCCATTAAAATATGCAGTTTTTGTCAGAACCTAAAGAAAATATACTTTCTTGATTAAATCTAACTACATATTTACTTAAACTAGCAAGACGACTGACAGCAGAAGTAAGAGTAAATTAGAGAGCATTGTGATAAGCAGGACATGGCAGCTGTCCGAAACTCCACCACCATATCCCACTAAGCTCCATATGTGGACTTTTTAGCTTTTATTTTGTGACAGTTTAATAATAAAAAGCACAAGCCCAAGCACAAAATTCTGTGAGATGGTGTTGAGCAATTAAAGGAAATATACTGTAAAGTAAAAAGGCTTCTTCAGTGAAAGAAATGTTGTCTTATTTACCTTTCATCTGCTGGTTTGTTAAGTTGCAATCAGTAGGACATATCTTGAATTTTTCTGTTTAAAGAAAAATAGGACCATTAATACGTGACCTTTAAATCATCATCCACTGAGCAAGTGATGTGTGTTTTGTGTCTTACTGCTAAAATATTTTTCCCAGCAGATTTCTTTGATCACTGCTACAGCGACAGTCAACAGCACCATGCACATCAGAGCCAGCCAGATCACCCTGAACATGCACCGCCACTCATCTGGAAGTCAGTAAGGGATTCAGACAGATACAAATATGTTACCAAAAGAAAAGGTCTGGGGGCGCAATAACTGTTATTTTCATTATCACAGTTTCAGCTTGAAAGGGTTATGTCAATCACAAGTTTAAAAAAAATAATCAGAAGGAGGGGGGTGGCTGTAAAAGACAAATACAGTGACATAAATTAGGAAAAATAGCCAATGGAAAGGAGAACTAGTATGGAAAAGTCTGGTAAAAGCTGGATGTCCAGTTTGCATTATGAACTCTGGAAAATATGACATAGTTGTGGCTTTCAGAATGGAGGAGTTTGAAAAAAGAGCAAGAAAAAACGGTGCAGGAAGGGCGGGAGATTAAGATATAATGTGGTTGTGGAAGGACCATGCAGCAATGAAGAGAAAGAAACGCAGCCACAGCTGAGATTGGAGTCAAGAGAAGGAGAATTGAAGGAAATTTGTTCTATTGGAAAAAATGACTCCACTGAGGACTCGGGGAGAAGGCAGACTGGATGAAATGAAAACAGATTGGCCACTTTTCTTGTCTCTTATTGTTTCCTTTCTCATCCTCTCCCATCTCACAGTGAAGCAAAGCTTGCCACATGGGGGAAAAAGAAGCACCAACCTTTCTGTGTCCGTTTCCATGGCAGCTTTTCCTTTGCTGTTTCAGTCAAAACTGTTTGATTGGCAAACCAAAGGAGACATTGGCTTTGATTGGTGGATTCAGATGTGGGCAGGAGAGAAAAACAGCAGTAGAAGGCCTCCTTCTGCCTATCATCATCACCCGCTTTGCCTTCCTCCTCCTCAGGTAGGTGGAGGTACAAGGAGCTGTGATTGCTGCGGCCATACAAGGTGAGATTCAGGGTCTCGGTATGGTTAAGTTGAAACTTGACTGACACCTCCAGATAAAGAGCTGTGGATGAAAAGGTCTAAAATTATCCTCTCATGTTTAAACGGCACTAAAAAAAATATACAGCCATGATTGTACATAACATGTAAGAGAAAAGTAGTGGCTAAAACTAAATGCTTCCATGCTCATGTTTAGATGTTTTCATCGGTAAATTCAGTGATATTAGGGATTAGACTGTACAGAAGATAAGCAGCTGTCAGAAAAAAGAGGCCAAAGTGGAAATATCTATGAGAGCAAAAGTATTTTTTAGTGGATTAGCATACTGGTCAAGTATTTCTCCAAACAGGAAGATTTAAAAAGTGGGTTCCGTGTGTAACATATTGAATGAATGAAATGAAATGAAAAAAATACTTTATTCATCCCAGAAGGGAAATTCAGTATTGTAAAAGCTTACTCTTTTTTTTTTTTTTCTTTTTTTTAAATAAACAAAAAGTCAGTCAGTCTTGTTCTTTGGGGTGATGCTGCTGGCAGGAATGAGTTTCTGTATCTCTCTGTCCTACAGCGAACCTGACGCAGCCTCCCACTGAACACACTCTGTTGATTCTTCACCGTGTTGTGGAGAGGATGGGAAGAGTCCTCCATCATCTTCATCAGCTTGTGCAGCATTCTTTTTGAACGATCAGCTCCAGTGGCTCCAGAGTTATCCCCAGTACAGAACCAGCTTTCTTGATCAGCTTGTTTAGTTTTTTCAAGTC